>OY757143.1:3796140-3907324 GCA_963583835.1 Drosophila immigrans
AAAAAACTTCAATGAAATTTGAACAAAATATACCAAACTTATATAACAAAATTTGTATTTTTTGTAGTGTAAAATTCAAAATATACCGACATGGCCACACTGTCCACTAAACAAACAGCGCGCGCAGCTGCATGTGCATTTTCCCTATAAAGTTCCTTCTTGTATAACTTCCATGCTTTTTATTCGATCACAACCAAATTCACTGGAATTATTGAGATTATAAATAATATAATGCATACCAAAATTCACTTTGGAAATATGTTACCCATTGGCAAAATTGTTTTTGTTCCTTTGACCGAGATAATTCGGGGAATATTGATAAATATGAACTGCGCTCACATCATTCGGCTATCGCCTTTCTGACCATCTTGTAGAAGTGATTTTACGTAAATTCGATAGATTTGGTCACGGAATAATTCTTTTTGATGATAGCAACGGACAATCGCGAACATATAGCTAAAATATATTTTATTTAATTTAAAAATTACATCATTACACACTAGACAAATGACTTAATATCAAATTTCTAAGAGTGGAAAACCAAGAAACATTATTTATTATAAAATAGTAATCGTTATAGTTAGAACATAAAATACGGAAAGGGTTATATAAAGCATAGTTTTCACTATAAAGTGGAAGGGAAAGAGGTAAAAAGTTCCTTGTATTTCTGATTGGAACCTTAAAATTAATTAGGCTAATCAGTTCGGAAGAATCTATCTCATCACTAATGAGCTTATGCAACAAAATTACACCAAGCATGGTTCTATGATCAGAAAGGCAAGGAAGATTTATAAGGAAAAGTCTATTACGATAGGAAGGTAAAGGAGTGTTAGCACTTCAGTTTAGACCCCAAAGGGCAAACAAAAGAAATTATTTTTGTACGGACTCTATTCTTTCCTGATGATCCTTATATTGGGGACACCAAATACAAGAGCCATATTCAAGAAAGGTCGAACAAGAGAAGTATAAAGAGTTTTAGTGATGTAGGGATCATTAAATTCTTTCGACCAAACGCTTAATGATGCCAAGGACACCGATTGCATGATTAGTTATAGCCAAGATGTGCTTGTCCAATTTAAGTTTGGGATAGACCAGAATACCTAGAAATTTAACAGACTCAATACGCTCAAGAGGTTTTGCATGTAGAAGATCATTAATAAACAATGTAAATAACAAGGGGCCAAGGTGACTCCCTTGAGGTACACCGGAAGTGACCTCAACAGACATGGATACTAAGCCGTTAAAATACACTTTCTGGGTTCTGAGATTTAAATAGCTAGATATCCAGATAATTAAGTTATTTGGAAATCCCAAGAGATAAAGATTATGTAATGATAGTGAGTGATTAACAGAGTCAAAAGCTTTATTGAAATGAAAACATCAGTTTGTATTTTGTTTTGGAAACCATTAATTACCAAAGAAGTGAACTCCAGTAAGTTAGTGGTAGTAGATCTATATTTCATAAACCAATGCTGGCATGGTGAGATAATAGATCTACAAGAATGTTGTAACTGTGAGGTTATTCATTTCTCAAACAGTTTCGGAATATCAGACAATTTTGATATTCATCTATAATTCTCCTTTTTTATGGAGAGGAATACTAAAAGATTCCTTCCAATAGTTTGGATAAGAACATAACTCCATTGACAAATTAAAAATAATGTATAAAGGAATTAATAAAGCCTCAGCACAATGCCTAAGCAGACATGCTGGAACTCCATCTGGCCCTGGTGAAAATACAGGCTTTAGAATCTTTAAATTATTTAATAATGAACTTTTAGTAATTAATGGTTTAAAAATGCAATGTGCGTCATTTATCTGATACGGATAAGGCAAAACCAATCGATCGTTTTGAGATCTATATGTAGTTTGAACAAAATCAGCAAATAAATCAGCAATAGACTGATTGGTTTCCGCGGTATTCTTTTCAAAAAAAACAGTCGATGGAAGTGTTGATGAACCACGCTTCATATTAACAAAGTTATATAATCTCCTCGCATCGGTATTCTTTTCAAAAAAAACAGTCGATGGAAGTGTTGATGAACCACGCTTCATATTAACAAAGTTATATAATCTCCTCGCATCACTGCGAAACCGCCGTCCACAATTTACGAGTCATTGTAACACTGTGTATTAAGGACAATAAAATTTGATCGTGCAATTGAATAACAAGAGAAGTTAAAGGAAGTGTTAGATTCCTTAAACTTCTTGTAATTTCTCGACATTTTATTTTTAAGGTATGTCAATTCCAGTGTAAACCAAACAGGTTAACCTATTTGGATAACGTAACGGGACGCATATGTCGAATGAAGAGTTTAATGTAGTATAAAAAAGTTCAGTGGCACTGTCAATGTCCCTACACTCGCAAAGAGGAGACCAATCAGTGTTCGACTGGATCCGAAAGAGTTCATTGAAATCCGTGTTACGAAAATGACGCACGTGTTGCAATCTCGTATTTGGTTTACGTTTCGACGCATTTGTCGAATGAAGAGTTTAATGTAGTATAAAAAAGTTCAGTTACACTATCAATGTTTCTACACTCGCAAACAAATTATCTATAAAATCATGCTGGGTCGCAGCAATTAAAGCGTTGGAGTCAGAATTTGATAGCCAAGTCATTCCTGTTAAGTTAAAATCACCAAGAATAACAAGACTATCGCGATCAGATAGCAAAGTAGAGACAGAAAGTATAGCCGAAAAATGTGAAGAAGTTTTTAAGAAGATATTAACAAGTCATTTACAACATTTATGTAGTTCTTTTATTTCCCCCTACCAGCAGGGATTTGTGAAACATAGATCCACTGTTACTAATCTTCTTGAGCTTTCTTCGTTTGTTAACAAGGGTTTCCTTAAAAACGAACAAACTGACGTAATCTATACCGATTTTAGTAAAGCCTTTGACTCAGTAAATCATTCTCTTTTGTTAAATAAGCTTGACTTAACTGGATTTCCCAATAATTTGATTTGCTGGATTTCAAGCTATCTAAGCCAAAGAACGCAAAAAGTTTATTTTAATAATTTTCTTTCTCGGTCCCTTACTTTTCACGTTGTTCATAAATGATCTACCTACTGTTTTGACGCAATCTCGCGTACTAATGTATGCAGATGATGTTAAAATATGCCTGCAGTACAGGGATTGGCCAAGCCATATCAAGTTGCAGAGAGATCTTGACTCTTTCCAGTCATGGTGCAAAGTGAACTTGTTAAATTTAAACTTTTCTAAATGTGTTGTGATGTCCTTCTATAGAGTTAATCCACATTTGGCCTCTTACTTACTAAACGGAAACGATCTAAAAAGAATTACTGCTGTTGATGATCTAGGTATTCTCTTAGATCATAAACTTAAATTTTCTGACCACATTTCTCCTCACTCATTAAGGGTCTGAAGATACAATTCGACCGAAACAGTCTCTAAGGATAGGGCGCATTAGAGTAGGAAGAAGAAGAATGAGTAGTTTGAAAAAAAGAAGCAAATAGATCAGCCATCGCCTGACCTGAATTTGCTTTCGAATTTTCGTAAGATAGACAAGGAGGATAAGAGGAAGACTTACGCTTAGTGTTTACAAAATTAAAAAACTTTCTTGGGTTTTCAGAAAAGCTAACCCGACAGCGAGCTAAGTAATTTTTATAACACACAGCGTTAAGCTCGATAAAATTAGACCAAGCAATTATATATTGCGAAAAAGTTAAGGAAGAGCCTGAAATTGTAAACTGTTTGTAAAGTCTAGACTTCAGGTTCTTAAGGTTAGAAAGTTGCTTACAAAACCAAGGAGGCTTATAAGACCTATGCGGAAAATAAGAATGAATACTGGCATCGAAGCAAAGATTTAATTTATTATAGAATAAATTGACGGCGGCACTTATGTCAGTGCAGGAATACAAATTAGACCAATCAATTCCATTAAGAAGTTGGATTAATTTGGGAAAGTTTGCCTTTCGAAAGCAACGAACTCGATCGGCAGGTATATCAGAATTAGCGAGTACAGATCGGCTAAGTTCGATCCTTAACTTCAGAGTTGGATGATAAGGGTCTTCAGGAGATGTAAGGGGTTCCGATCTAGATAGAACTACGCTGGTTCAGAGACAAAGCATAGATCTAATTGGCGACAAAGAGAATTTCGTATATTGTTAATTTGACCCAAAGATAATTCATGTAAACCATCAATAAAGTCATGTCGGTTTGATGGAATAAGAAAATAGAAGTTATCACAAGGATACCAAGCTGTTCCAGGAAGGTTAAAGTCTCCTAGAACAACAACATGATCTTTGTCAGATAACAAGGCAAAAATAGATTTTATTGCTTCCAGATGATCCTGGTATACAGATAAATCGGACGACGAAGGTATATATGAGCAAGTAAGAAATAAACTCACACCATGAAAATTTACTTTTATTGATAGAAACTCTATATTATTAGGATTATTATAATGTAATGGCTCCGATGAGAAGTTGGAGTCTACTGCAAATAGAACACCACCTCCTATTCGGGTAGAACGATCTTGCCTGTAAATAGTGTACTTTGACGGAAAAAGTTCGGAATCAGAAATATCCGAACTTAACCACGTTTTCGAAAACGCAACTACATCAGTAGAAAAAGTGAAACTGTCGACGTATACCTTACTTATTTTACTACGCAAACCACGCACATTTTGATAGGTTATAAGAAATGATGAGATTAGTTTTTTGAAGATGAAGAAGAAGATTGAGATTGAAACTGTACAGATTCATTTGGTAAAAGCCCAATCGGACTCCAATTTTTAATTGTCCAATTGTCTTTGAACTCTTTTACCACCAAATACCCTGGCCAAAAACTTGGTGAGCATATGGTTTCAAAAAGTGAAGGTGCGACATTGATCTTGAAAGATGAAATTTGTCTATCGTTGGCATTTTTTATTTTGGCTGTAATGAAAGCCTTTTCGTCATCTGACGTGAGATCAGGGGCAAGCCTTGAAACAAAAATCAGTTTCATTGGTGGAACCCCCACAAGTGGTTTAGGTCCAAAGGAGTAATATTTGGTATATTATCTTGGGAACCTAATAAAGTCGGTGATCCGACAGTTGGAGGATGTGCGGAAGAAATTTTTTTATTATACCCGCTACCCATAGGGTAGAAGGGTATTATGACTTAGTGCCAACAGAAAATGTATGTAACAGGCAGAAGGAGGCATCTCCGACCCCATAAAGTATATATATTCTTGATCAGCGTCAACAGCCGAGACGATATAGCCATGTCCGTCTGTCCGTCTGTCTGTCCGTATGAACACCTGGATCTCAGAGACTATAAGACATAGAGACACCAAATTTGGCAAAAAGGTTCCTTCATACCCTACGCAGGTCAAGTTTATTTCAAAAGTTGGATGCCACGCCCCCTTCGCCCACAATAAGCATTTATCTAGAGAAAGTCAAGTTTTTTTTATGTAAATCGCGAATAACTCCAAAAGTTCTTTGTGTAATGATGTGTAATTTGGTAACCCATCTGCGCTTGACACTCTTAATATACCCTGTAATTTTGGTACAAATCGGATAGGTAGAACAAAAGTTATTCGTGAAATTATTTATCAAAATTTTTGTGCCCAGTGCATATGGACGTTTTAAGTGTGTGAATGACCTAGAGATATCAAATTTGGTGACAGTATTCATGTAGCTCTTACGCAGATCAAGTTTGTTTTAGATTTTTGCCACGCCCCTTTCCGCCCCCAAAAACTGTAAAAGCCGTAATAATAGACCTAGAGCATTGAATTTTCTTATGCATAATAACAATGATAGTCTGAATGACTCCTGTGAATTTGGTTGAGATCGAATAAAAAACGAGGAAGTTATTAAAGAATCCATTTTGTATGCAAAATTCACTTGCAGCTGCTCACGCTTTGTTTGTTTAGTTGACAGTGTGACCATGTCGGTGTTGTGGATTTTTTCCCGCTATTTTCAAATATATACACACAAAACACAAGTTTCAGTATATTTTTGGTATATTTGTTGTTAAAATATCATTAAAATTTTTTTTTTTCTCTCGAAATGGGTTGCGGGTATCATACGGTCGAGCACTCTCGACTGTAGCTTTCTTACTTGTTAGGATTCGGCTTGCCTCTACTTCTAGTGACAACCGTGGACAATTCAGACACAACTTCGGCGTTAACTAATGTCGGTGGAGCAGGTTCCCTAATGCAATACCGTGCAAAGATATCTCCAAAGCCTTTCTTGGTCTGTCGCATAAAGCCCATAGTGTCCTTCTCCACATCCCAGCATGATTCACTTCAAGCCTGATTTGGACTCAATCAGGTCAATAATGCGCCCTCTGAGACCAACGCATTTCTCGTGCGACACATTGTCGCCCAGCCAGCAGCAAACAAACCCCATTCTTACGTTTGCACGAACTTGGCAATTTTTGTTTGAACAGACAAACATGGTGATAAGAAAAAAAAAATTTAAACAAAAACCGTGAAATAAGAAAAATTTTTACAAAATTGTATATTTAAAAGAAAATAAAGTTAGTGTGCAAAGAAAAATAAAAATTGTAATTTGAAATAACAAATTTTAAATTTTAAATAAGAAAATTTAATCAACAAAAACGCACCCTAGGGTTAAATCTGTTGATGTTGCTTTACTTGTAAAAGCGCGGTCACAACCGAAAACAAGAAACCGCAAACGGAATAAATGAGAGCAAATAGAGCGCAACCAACACCAACAACACAAACTAATGCGCGCAAGAGAAACTTGGGAGACGTAATGAGTAAGTGCAAGAATACAACAGTATTAAAAGCAAAAACAAATTGAACGTAGTGACAAAACAATATGTAAACAATGTATGCCTTAAAATTTGTTTTTGCGATTAATGCAAATCAAACAGATTGCGAAATAAATTATAATTCACAAGGTAAACTGTTGATATTGACAAAAGTAAAACACTGAAAACACAGCTAATAGCGATAACTTGTGTAAACTAAATTTATAAAAGGTAACACAAATGAAAGTGATAGCAAAGAATGCGAAAAAAAACACGTCCGTTTGCGATGCGAAGCGGCGAGGGAATGCCTCCTTCCGCAAGGGAATGCCCCCCTAAGTTTTAATTTTTAAATGTATACTTAATAAATGTGTACCCGTTCAAGAACGTGGTCGCATCAAAAATTGTTAACAAAACAATTTGTGTGATATTACAAATAAATGTCTTAGTGAACTGAAGGCTGTGGGTGTTATAACGTCAGAACGAGGGTGCTGTGGCCATAGGATAGATCCCAGCGTTACTGCAACCCCAGCGAAGGGGATTGGAGGCCCAGAGCGTTCGGCTCATTTCGAAATTCGAAGTTCGAACGCAGCGCGTAACGAGCGCACAGACAGACTCAGTTCAGTCGCAGATCAAATGCGAAACGATGAGCACGGGCGTTTTTTGTTGCGCTGTGCTTTCGTTTCTATAAATGCGTGTGAGTATGTACACGTTGGCGCTTATGAGTATGCGTATACGTTTGAAGTTTTGTAACTGCGCGACAAGCGGCTAGCACAAGCCGTTTTTGCTCTTCCGAGACGAAAGTCTTCAGAACGCAGATGACTTTTGTTGCTCGTGTTATACCACCAGAGTTTGTAATTACTACTCCGTGGCAGCGAGATTCATAAAACTATTGCTATGCTATTACTACCGCTCTCACTTTGACGAGAGCCGTAGCAGAGCCATAGCAGAACAACGAAAAAGTTTGTGCTCTGCTATGCTCTTAGTTTCGTCGCGCAATCAACTTCAGATATAGCAATAGCAAAAAATATAATGCTGTGCTCTGCGTAGCCGTAGCGGTAGTAAAAAGTTGAGAGCAGAGCAAATGATATTTTCATATGCTACGGCTCTCGCGTTTGTTTGATTTTTCTCTTTTTGTTTTTGCTATTTTCTGCTTCTAATGTTTCTTATGCACCGTTACTTTATACTTGTCGAATGCGTTTAATGCAAATAGGTTTGACATTTGTGAGTACTTTACTTATTTTTATTGAATTACTGTTTACTTAATACATTCATTTTAATAAAGTGACTGAATAACATGAGTTTTCAATTTCGTTTAATGTGAATACTGCGGCTTCTTAAAATAAGTTTTTAGGTTAGGCTAGGTTAGGTTGAGCAGACGGCTCGACCGGAGTCGAAAGCACCCAGAGACCAAATGGTCCATTGTGATGTCTGATATGTATAAACTGTTGGAATAAAAGAGATTGGGAGGGTTTGTTGGGAGAGTGGAAGAAAATTCTGATTATTTTATTTTGTCTATGTGCTACTGGCCAGTCCTGCTGGGCTGCGGTAGCCTCTGGAACCAACCGGTAGAGTCAAGAAAAAGCGCCAAGTTCTCCAGCCGAATATTCCCAAGACTGCCCAGTTCAACGAAGAAAGGCTTGCCCAGAAATTGAGTCCTCTTTCTAAGAAGTGCAGGGCAGTCGCAGAGAAGATGCTGGACACTCTCGGGTTCCACTTCATCCTGCAGCTGCGACAGAAGTCCTGTTGGGGTCCACCGTACCGTTGAGCCATACGGCCGATGTAACAGTGCCCCGTTAAGACTCCTGTCAGTAACCTTATCTTGTTCTTTGTGAAGTTTAAGAGCTCGGTTGTTCGCTTAGGGTTGCATCTTGGCCATAGTGCTTTTGACACTTCGCAGCCCGATGATGCTGCCCAGTGTCTCTCAGCCGCCGTTCTCATGGAATAATTAAGTTTCGATAGTACGTGCTGAATAGGTCTCTTAATATCGGTCTTCGTGAGAGTTTCTGATGACGCTGACCCCAGTCGAGCACACTCATCAGCCGCCTCGTTACCTGGTACCCCAATGTGCCCAGGTACACACACAAGTCTGATAGAGTGTGGTTGGCATAGGTTCAGTGACATCACCGTATTTCGGGTTAGTTTACTCTTAATAGTGTTCGATGAGAGTGCTTTTATCGCTGATTGGTTGTCAACTTAGATGGATACGTCCCTCGGGCGCCCGCTCAGTGTCCGTATCAACTTGGTCGCTTGCCAAACACCGTAAATCTCCGCTTGGAAGACACTACACCAGTCAGAAAGACGAAAGGAAAGCTTGGTTGCAATGTCCCGATCCAGTGCAAGACCCCCGATCCAGTGCCTTCTATCGTATTTGATCCGTCTGTGTAGATTGACAACTCATTCTGTCTCAAAGGAGATTCCTGTTGCCAATCGGATCTGTCAGGGAATTCAGCTGTAAACCTGTCATCCCACTTATGTTCTGGTACCCAGTAGTCGTTCTCAGCCACAGTCAATTCTACTGTACGTAGAATGGAGTTGTGACCTGCACCAGGCTTAAGGAGGCACTGGGCGTGAAGCCTGACCGCACTCCTTGCTGCCACGTGCTTGAGGAAGACTCCGATGGGTTCCATATTTAACATTACATCCAGCGCTGCTTGGGGGGTAGAACGAATACATCCTGTTATTCCCAAGCATGCTAGTTTCTGAACTTCGCAGAGATTGTTTATATAGGAGTCGGTGTATCCAGCCTCCCACCATACAAGAGCCCCATACGTCAGTATAGGTCTGACAATTGCAGTGTAGAACCAGTGAAGCATGTGAGGTTACAATCATCATCCTTTACCAAAAGTCTTTTTGCACACAAAGAAGGCTTGTAACGCTTTCTTCATCCTTTCCTCCGAGTTTCTCCTCCAGGAGAGTTTGGAATCCAGGATTACACCAAGGTATTTTGCATCCTTTGATAGCTTGAGCTCTGTTCCTCCCAGTGTCGGAAGCTTGAAGCTCGGTATTATATATCTTCGCATGAACAGAACTAGTTCGGTCTTTTGTGGATTGGCCCCAAGACCATTGTGTTCTGCCTATCCCTGTTTCGCTCAATGCGGCATTCAGTAGCTCACTGACTGTTGGCAGGAATCTGCCAGTTACCATTAGAACCAGGTCGTCCGCATAAGCAGTCACTCAGCAGCCGTTATTCTTCAGTTTGAGAAGAGGCTCATTCAGGACAAGATTCCATAACAAGGGAGATATCACACCCCCTTGCGGGGTGCCCCTGGTTGCCCTTCTCCTGATAGTCGAAACGTAAAGTTGGGCGTTAATCATTCTTTGGCGAAGCATGTTGCTAAGCCATCGAGTGATTGTCGGGTGTGAGCCTATGTTGACAAGTGCTGCCGTTATAGACTTTCAATTGTGCTAACCACCTCGTGCAGAGCCGTCTCGACTGATCTACCTTTGAGGTAGGCGTGTTGGGACTTGCTAAATGTGTCAGGTGTTAGCTTACTTCTGAGGTGAAGGTCCAGAAGTCTCTCTAGTGTTTTTTAATAAAAACGATGAGAGACTTATGAGCCTATAATCTTTTGCTGAGCAGTGGTTTATCTCTCCTGCCTTGGGAATGAATGCCACCATCACTTCTCTCCAGGTTTTTAGAATGTACGCCGTAAGGAGACATCCCCTGAAGATCTCTAATAGACATTGAGACAGGTGTACGCATACCATCTGTAACATGACTGGCTTAATGTCATCCGGTCCTTTTGATTTGTGGGGGTGGAACGACTTGATAGCCCAGATTATCTTTTCAGTGTTGACAATTTCGTTGATTAGGACTTGGCTCTCATGAGGCTCGTTTCCCTCCGGCTCGCCGCTAATGTGAGAGGTGGGGATCCCATTCTCGTCTCCAGCTTCTAAGCAGCCTGGAAAGTGTGCACTCATGAGGAGTTGTAGAGATTCCTGACTGTCTTTAGCGAATGTGCTATCCAGGTTGCAAAGCAGCCCTGGTGTGGCTGGATCTTTCGCCAGCAACCTTCGAAGTCTGGACGCTTCAGTGGTGTTGGTTAGTTCCTCGCAAAATTTTGACCATGAATCTCTTTTTGCCCGTCTAATTTCCTTCTTGAAGGTCTTGAAACTGTGATGGTAGGCATTCCAGTCAACCTGGCAGTTACCGTTTTTAGCTATATTGTAAAGTCTTCTCGTTTCCTTCCGTATCTGGCCGTGTTCCGGAGTCCCCCACTTGTTTCGGTTTAACTTAGGTGGACGGCTGATTGGACAGGATTTGATGAAGGCCTTACATTGAGTGTCTGTGACATTTTGGGTCGATTCCTCCAACTTGTCTGGGTTGTCTAGCCTTTCCACTGGGAGGTGAGGAATAGATTCCCTAACAAGTTTTGAGTATTTGACCCAATTTCCTTCTCGTGGATTCCTGAAGGGCACCTTTGCCTCTCTGGACCATCCAACTTCGAACATTATCCTGTAATGATCCGAAAAGGAGCATTCCGTGGATACGTGCTAGTCTTCTACGGAGAGGGTGTCGCTGTTGGTCGCTAGGGTTAAATCTATAACCTCTGATTGGTTTTTATTGCGGAAGGTGGGGTTGCTACCCCAATTACACACATTAAGATTAGTGAGCATCACGAATTCAAGCAGCGACTCCCCTCTATCGTTGGTGTCTTTGCTCCCCCAAAAAGTGTTGTGGGCATTAGCATCACACCCAAGGATTAGATCTGTGCACTGTTGCTGCGTGTGCTGAATAAGGGCTCGGATACTTTCCGACGGTGGATGCTTCTCTTCATACGGGAGGTATGCCGAGGCCAGGTATAGATTTCGTCCGTTTCTTCGCTCGCATAGCACTACCGTCAAGTCCCTGTTGCTGAAACTGGAAGAGAAGAGCACATTAAGTCCGGTTCTTACCACTTGATCAGTATAAGGGTGGTTCGATCCTCCCGAATGGGAGGTGGGATCCAAACCTTAATGATCGTTCGCTCAGGAGGTCTACAGGGAGGACGTCAATCATTGCTCCTGGCCAAGGTGCTTCCAGCTTCAGCAGTGTGTCTTTGAGGAATCGCAGGGGATTCTTCGTTGGCACATGCCACTACTTTGTACCAGTTGATGACGTCAAATTCTGCCACGAACGGTTTCTGCGGTCGAAAGCAGAAATCCCCTGGTCGATTAACCCTTCCAGGATAAGCCAGTTATCGACAGAGAGCTTCCCATCCGGGTTGCTTCTATCAATTATGGCTACCTGTTGCTCCGGCTTCATGCTTAAGCTGGCCAGGATGTCCCCTGGTCACAACCGCTTTCCGAGTCGTCCGACCTCTGCCTCTTGCTGACAGGTGGGTTGGTCTTTTTCGGTTGCTTTCTCACCATTCTGTCCTTTCCAGGAGGTGTGGCTTTTGCAAGCTTACCGGGTGAACACATTTTTCCTTTTGAAGGTGACTTGGGTTTCGTTGGTTCCACCAACTTCGACGTGGAATGTTTAACTTCCTCCGTCGGGTTGGCTACGGCTACTGCCTGAAACCCCTGGTCACCTTGGCACCGTACAGTCCTACTCGGTGCAGCGGACTGAGTGATGCTGGATTGGCCAGCCTCAAGAACCGCCTAACGTTGCATTCGTATTTTTTACGCAGTTTCCTCTCACGCTCGTTCAACGACTCTGGGTTGCGGCCTTCCAGTCCCTTAAGGAACTACCCTGAGCGACCCAACACTGGCGACACGCAGAGAGGATTTCTCCTCCCCGTGCCCACCGGTGGTAGCGGTCACACTTCGCCCCGACGTTTGGGCTGACATCCCAGTCCGAGTTGACTCATCAGTCTTCACCTCCATGCTTGAATCCGAGGATTCATGATGCATTTTATACTTGCTGCCAAGTACCTCTGACCATGGTCCTGAACCTCAGCTTTCCAGAATAAATCTGAAAAGCTTGGGTCCAGTCCCTTAGATCAGAGGATTTTTGCCAGCCAAAAACAATAAGTTAAGTTTGAATCAATGTGAATACTGCGATTACATGAAATAAGTTTTTATTTTGATTTTTTGTTTCTAAATAAACTATTATTATTTATAAAATAACGGTGCAAAAGAAAATAATAGATCATAGCAGAAAATAGCAAAAACAGAAAGAGAAAAATCAAACAAACGCGAGACCCGTAGCATATGAAAATATCATTTGCTCTGCTCTCTTTTTACTACAGCTACGGCTACGCAGAGCACAGCATTATATTTTTTGCTATTGCTATAGCGGTAGTTGATCGCGCGACGAAACTAAGATCATAGCAGAGCACAAACTTTTTCGTTGCTCTGCTATGGCTCTGCAACGGCTCTCGTCAAAGTGAGAGCGGTAGCAATAGCAAAACGAAATACTACGGGAGTAGCGTATCTTTTCAAACGCTGCATACAAGCTTGCAACTTAGCGAACTTCCTACAAGGATCGCGTTGGCTCTAACTTGACTTGTTCTAGATTTATGCATATTGTGGGCAAAGGGGGCGTGGCATTCAACTTTTGAAATAAACTGGATCTGCGTAAGGAATGCAGGAACCTATGTACCAATTTTGGAGTCTCTATGTCTTATAGTCTCTGAGATCTAGGTGTTCATACGGACAGACTGACAGGTATATTTTTTGTTTATTTTTTGGTATATTTTTTGTTAAAATATCATTTAAGTTTTTTGTTTTCTCTCGAAATGGGTTGCGGGTATCATACGGTCGAGCACTCTCGACTGTAGCTTTCTTACTTGTTTCGTTTGGAGGAGTGCGGTTTCGCATGTGTTATTACTTAAATCTATTAGGTTTTCTTTTTTGCAAATGGTTTTGTCATTGATAGTTTCGCATATTTCTTTAATTCCAAAATTTATTTTGTCGCATTGGACAATTGAGTTAAATTTAGTCTTGTTTATTAAGTTACCTTTTTTAATTGGTTTTAGCAGAATTTTTATACCCGCTACCCATAGGGTAGAAGGGTATTATAACTTAGTGCCAACAGAAAATGTATGTAACAGGCAGAAGGAGGCATCTCCGACCACATAAAGTATATATATTCTTGATCAGTGTCAACAGCCGAGACGATATAGCCATGTCCGTCTGTCCGTCTGTACGTCTGTATGAACACCTAGATCTCAGAGACTATAAGAGCTAGAGCTACCAAATTTGGTGACAGTACTCCTATAGGTCCTACGCAGATCAAGTTTATTTCAAAAGTTGGATGCCACGCCCCTTTCCGCCCCCAAAAGTCGGTAAAATTCGTAATAATAGACCTAGAGCATTGAATTTTGGTGTGCATAATAATAATTATATTCTTAATGAATCCTGTGAATTTGGTTCAGATCCAATGAAAAACAAGGAAGTTATTAAAGAATCAATTTTGTATGCAAAATTCAATTGCAGCTGCCCGCGCTTTGTTTGATTAGTTGACAGTGTGACCATAACGGTGTTGTGGATTTTTATTCGCTATTTTCAAATATATAAAAAAAAAAACAAGTTTTAGTATATTTGGTATATTTTTTGTTAAAATATCATTTAAGTTTTTTGTTTTCTCTCGAAATGGGTTGCGGGTATCATACGGTCGAGCACTCTCGACTGTAGCTTTCTTACTTGTTTGACATAACTTATCTTCTATTATTGGTAAACTAATTATATAGAGAATATCTTTACCGTTGATGCTACTTTAATTTTTGCGAACTCGAGTAGTTCTTCAATATTTGTGAATAAGTTGTCGGAATTTTTCACCAACTTTTCTGTTACTTGAATTTCTGTGGTAGACAGAAGTAAAGAATTAATTGTGTTCGTTTTTGCCCAGTTGATTGCGTAGATCATATTGGTTAATTCTTCTTTGAAAAGCTTTAATTTATATTTTAAAATTTCTGTCTCTACGTTATTTATTGATTGGTTTTCCTTAGTTATTTTTTATACCCGCTACCCATAGGGTAGAAGGGTATTATGACTTAGTGCCAACAGAAAATGTATGTAACAGGCAGAAGGAGGCATCTCCGACCCCATAAAGTATATATATTCTTGATCAGCGTCAACAGCCGAGACGATATAGCCATGTCCGTCTGTCCGTCTGTCAGTCTGTCCGTCTGTCCGTCTGTATGAACACCTGGATTTGAGAGACTATAAGACATAGAGACACCAAATTTGGCAAAAAGGTTCCTTCATACCCTACGCAGGTCAAGTTTATTTCAAAAGTTGGATGCCACGCCCCCTTCGCCCACAATAAGCATTTATCTAGAGAAAGTCACGTTTTTTTTTATGTAAATCGCGAATAACTCCAAAAGTTCTTTGTGTAATGATGTGTAATTTGGTAACCCATCTGCGCTTGACACTCTTAATATACCCTGTAATTTTGGTACAAATCGGATAAGTAGAACAAAAGTTATTCGCGAAATTATTTATCAAAATTGTTCTGCCCAGTGCATATGGACGTTTTAAGTGTGTGAATGACCTAGAAATATCAAATTTGGTGACAGTATTCGTGTAGGTCTTACGCAGATCAAGTTTGTTTTAGATTTTTGCCACGCCCCTTTCCGCCCCCAAAAACTGTAAAAGTCGTAATAATAGACCTACAGCATTGAATTTTGGTATGCATAGTAACAATGATAGTGTGAATGACTCCTGTGAATTTGGTTGAGATCGAATAAAAAACGAGGAAGTTATTAAAGAATCCATTTTGTATGCAAAATTCACTTGCAGCTGCTCACGCTTTGTTTGTTTAGTTGACAGTGTGACCATGTCGGTGTTGTGGATTTTTTCCCGCTATTTTCAAATATATACACACAAAACACAAGTTTCAGTATATTTTTGGTATATTTGTTGTTAAAATATCATTAAAATTTTTGTTTTCTCTCGAAATGGGTTACGGGTATCATACGGTCGAGCACTCTCGACTGTAGCTTTCTTACTTGTTAAGATTGCATTAGTACGTTCTTTGATTTCATTAATCTTATTACTAAATATTCTATTTATTGTAACTTGTTTGTTATTATTTTCTAATTGTTCGTTTATTTTACTTATTATTATTTCATGATCGTGCTGGTCTGGACTTTCAGCTAGCCATTTCCATGCAGATCCGAGAATTGTTATAGCTCTTTTTTCTCTTCCGTTTCTTAGTTTTAATCTTTTTAAATCATCTTTAATTTGTGAAAACTCGAAGTTTATGAATGGTATGAGGTGATTTGGTAATGATTCGTTAATGGAATTTTCGAATGATTCGAAAGCATCTTCATATTTTTATACCCGCTACCCATTGGGTAGAAGGGTATTATGACTTAGTGCCAACAGGAAATGTATGTAACAGGCAGAAGGAGGCATCTCCGACCCCATAAAGTATATATATTCTTAATCAGCGTCAACAGCCGAGACGATATAGCCATGTCCGTCTGTCCGTCTGTCCGTCTGTCTGTCTGTCTGTCCGTATGAACACCTGGATCTCAGAGACTATAAGACATAGAGACACCAAATTTGGCAAAAATGTTCCTTCATACCCTACGCAGATCCAGTTTATTTCAAAAGTTGGATGCCACGCCCCCTTCGCCCACAATAAGCATTAATCTAGAAAAAGTCAAGTTTTTTTTTATGTAAATTGCGTATAACTCCAAAAGTTCTTTGTGTAATGATGTGTAATTTGGTAACCCATCTGCGCTTGACACTCTTAATATACCCTGTAATTTTGGTAAAAATCGGATAAGTAAAACAAAAGTTATTTGTTAAGTTATTTATTAAAATTGTTGTGCCCAGTGCATATGGACGTTTTAAGTGTGTGAATGACCTAGAGATATCAAATTTGGTGACAGTATTCGTGTAGGTCTTACGCAGATCAAGTTTGTTTTAGATTTTTGCCACGCCCCTTTCATACGGTCGAGCACTCTCGACTGTAGCTTTCTTACTTGTTTCGTTTGGAGGAGTGCGGTTTCGCATGTGTTATTACTTAAATCTATTAGGTTTTCTTTTTTGCAAATGGTTTTGTCATTGATAGTTTCGCATATTTCTTTAATTCCAAAATTTATTTTGTCGCATTGGACAATTGAGTTAAATTTAGTCTTGTTTATTAAGTTACCTTTTTTAATTGGTTTTAGCAGAATTTTTATACCCGCTACCCATAGGGTAGAAGGGTATTATAACTTAGTGCCAACAGAAAATGTATGTAACAGGCAGAAGGAGGCATCTCCGACCACATAAAGTATATATATTCTTGATCAGTGTCAACAGCCGAGACGATATAGCCATGTCCGTCTGTCCGTCTGTACGTCTGTATGAACACCTAGATCTCAGAGACTATAAGAGCTAGAGCTACCAAATTTGGTGACAGTACTCCTATAGGTCCTACGCAGATCAAGTTTATTTCAAAAGTTGGATGCCACGCCCCTTTCCGCCCCCAAAAGTCGGTAAAATTCGTAATAATAGACCTAGAGCATTGAATTTTGGTGTGCATAATAATAATTATATTCTTAATGAATCCTGTGAATTTGGTTCAGATCCAATGAAAAACAAGGAAGTTATTAAAGAATCAATTTTGTATGCAAAATTCAATTGCAGCTGCCCGCGCTTTGTTTGATTAGTTGACAGTGTGACCATAACGGTGTTGTGGATTTTTATTCGCTATTTTCAAATATATAAAAAAAAAAACAAGTTTTAGTATATTTGGTATATTTTTTGTTAAAATATCATTTAAGTTTTTTGTTTTCTCTCGAAATGGGTTGCGGGTATCATACGGTCGAGCACTCTCGACTGTAGCTTTCTTACTTGTTTGACATAACTTATCTTCTATTATTGGTAAACTAATTATATAGAGAATATCTTTACCGTTGATGCTACTTTAATTTTTGCGAACTCGAGTAGTTCTTCAATATTTGTGAATAAGTTGTCGGAATTTTTCACCAACTTTTCTGTTACTTGAATTTCTGTGGTAGACAGAAGTAAAGAATTAATTGTGTTCGTTTTTGCCCAGTTGATTGCGTAGATCATATTGGTTAATTCTTCTTTGAAAAGCTTTAATTTATATTTTAAAATTTCTGTCTCTACGTTATTTATTGATTGGTTTTCCTTAGTTATTTTTTATACCCGCTACCCATAGGGTAGAAGGGTATTATGACTTAGTGCCAACAGAAAATGTATGTAACAGGCAGAAGGAGGCATCTCCGACCCCATAAAGTATATATATTCTTGATCAGCGTCAACAGCCGAGACGATATAGCCATGTCCGTCTGTCCGTCTGTCAGTCTGTCCGTCTGTCCGTCTGTATGAACACCTGGATTTGAGAGACTATAAGACATAGAGACACCAAATTTGGCAAAAAGGTTCCTTCATACCCTACGCAGGTCAAGTTTATTTCAAAAGTTGGATGCCACGCCCCCTTCGCCCACAATAAGCATTTATCTAGAGAAAGTCACGTTTTTTTTTATGTAAATCGCGAATAACTCCAAAAGTTCTTTGTGTAATGATGTGTAATTTGGTAACCCATCTGCGCTTGACACTCTTAATATACCCTGTAATTTTGGTACAAATCGGATAAGTAGAACAAAAGTTATTCGCGAAATTATTTATCAAAATTGTTCTGCCCAGTGCATATGGACGTTTTAAGTGTGTGAATGACCTAGAAATATCAAATTTGGTGACAGTATTCGTGTAGGTCTTACGCAGATCAAGTTTGTTTTAGATTTTTGCCACGCCCCTTTCCGCCCCCAAAAACTGTAAAAGTCGTAATAATAGACCTACAGCATTGAATTTTGGTATGCATAGTAACAATGATAGTGTGAATGACTCCTGTGAATTTGGTTGAGATCGAATAAAAAACGAGGAAGTTATTAAAGAATCCATTTTGTATGCAAAATTCACTTGCAGCTGCTCACGCTTTGTTTGTTTAGTTGACAGTGTGACCATGTCGGTGTTGTGGATTTTTTCCCGCTATTTTCAAATATATACACACAAAACACAAGTTTCAGTATATTTTTGGTATATTTGTTGTTAAAATATCATTAAAATTTTTGTTTTCTCTCGAAATGGGTTGCGGGTATCATACGGTCGAGCACTCTCGACTGTAGCTTTCTTACTTGTTAAGATTGCATTAGTACGTTCTTTGATTTCATTAATCTTATTACTAAATATTCTATTTATTGTAACTTGTTTGTTATTATTTTCTAATTGTTCGTTTATTTTACTTATTATTATTTCATGATCGTGCTGGTCTGGACTTTCAGCTAGCCATTTCCATGCAGATCCGAGAATTGTTATAGCTCTTTTTTCTCTTCCGTTTCTTAGTTTTAATCTTTTTAAATCATCTTTAATTTGTGAAAACTCGAAGTTTATGAATGGTATGAGGTGATTTGGTAATGATTCGTTAATGGAATTTTCGAATGATTCGAAAGCATCTTCATATTTTTATACCCGCTACCCATTGGGTAGAAGGGTATTATGACTTAGTGCCAACAGGAAATGTATGTAACAGGCAGAAGGAGGCATCTCCGACCCCATAAAGTATATATATTCTTAATCAGCGTCAACAGCCGAGACGATATAGCCATGTCCGTCTGTCCGTCTGTCTGTCTGTCTGTCCGTATGAACACCTGGATCTCAGAGACTATAAGACATAGAGACACCAAATTTGGCAAAAATGTTCCTTCATACCCTACGCAGATCCAGTTTATTTCAAAAGTTGGATGCCACGCCCCCTTCGCCCACAATAAGCATTAATCTAGAAAAAGTCAAGTTTTTTTTTATGTAAATTGCGTATAACTCCAAAAGTTCTTTGTGTAATGATGTGTAATTTGGTAACCCATCTGCGCTTGACACTCTTAATATACCCTGTAATTTTGGTAAAAATCGGATAAGTAAAACAAAAGTTATTTGTTAAGTTATTTATTAAAATTGTTGTGCCCAGTGCATATGGACGTTTTAAGTGTGTGAATGACCTAGAGATATCAAATTTGGTGACAGTATTCGTGTAGGTCTTACGCAGATCAAGTTTGTTTTAGATTTTTGCCACGCCCCTTTCATACGGTCGAGCACTCTCGACTGTAGCTTTCTTACTTGTTTCGTTTGGAGGAGTGCGGTTTCGCATGTGTTATTACTTAAATCTATTAGGTTTTCTTTTTTGCAAATGGTTTTGTCATTGATAGTTTCGCATATTTCTTTAATTCCAAAATTTATTTTGTCGCATTGGACAATTGAGTTAAATTTAGTCTTGTTTATTAAGTTACCTTTTTTAATTGGTTTTAGCAGAATTTTTATACCCGCTACCCATAGGGTAGAAGGGTATTATAACTTAGTGCCAACAGAAAATGTATGTAACAGGCAGAAGGAGGCATCTCCGACCACATAAAGTATATATATTCTTGATCAGTGTCAACAGCCGAGACGATATAGCCATGTCCGTCTGTCCGTCTGTACGTCTGTATGAACACCTAGATCTCAGAGACTATAAGAGCTAGAGCTACCAAATTTGGTGACAGTACTCCTATAGGTCCTACGCAGATCAAGTTTATTTCAAAAGTTGGATGCCACGCCCCTTTCCGCCCCCAAAAGTCGGTAAAATTCGTAATAATAGACCTAGAGCATTGAATTTTGGTGTGCATAATAATAATTATATTCTTAATGAATCCTGTGAATTTGGTTCAGATCCAATGAAAAACAAGGAAGTTATTAAAGAATCAATTTTGTATGCAAAATTCAATTGCAGCTGCCCGCGCTTTGTTTGATTAGTTGACAGTGTGACCATAACGGTGTTGTGGATTTTTATTCGCTATTTTCAAATATATAAAAAAAAAAACAAGTTTTAGTATATTTGGTATATTTTTTGTTAAAATATCATTTAAGTTTTTTGTTTTCTCTCGAAATGGGTTGCGGGTATCATACGGTCGAGCACTCTCGACTGTAGCTTTCTTACTTGTTTGACATAACTTATCTTCTATTATTGGTAAACTAATTATATAGAGAATATCTTTACCGTTGATGCTACTTTAATTTTTGCGAACTCGAGTAGTTCTTCAATATTTGTGAATAAGTTGTCGGAATTTTTCACCAACTTTTCTGTTACTTGAATTTCTGTGGTAGACAGAAGTAAAGAATTAATTGTGTTCGTTTTTGCCCAGTTGATTGCGTAGATCATATTGGTTAATTCTTCTTTGAAAAGCTTTAATTTATATTTTAAAATTTCTGTCTCTACGTTATTTATTGATTGGTTTTCCTTAGTTATTTTTTATACCCGCTACCCATAGGGTAGAAGGGTATTATGACTTAGTGCCAACAGAAAATGTATGTAACAGGCAGAAGGAGGCATCTCCGACCCCATAAAGTATATATATTCTTGATCAGCGTCAACAGCCGAGACGATATAGCCATGTCCGTCTGTCCGTCTGTCAGTCTGTCCGTCTGTCCGTCTGTATGAACACCTGGATTTGAGAGACTATAAGACATAGAGACACCAAATTTGGCAAAAAGGTTCCTTCATACCCTACGCAGGTCAAGTTTATTTCAAAAGTTGGATGCCACGCCCCCTTCGCCCACAATAAGCATTTATCTAGAGAAAGTCACGTTTTTTTTTATGTAAATCGCGAATAACTCCAAAAGTTCTTTGTGTAATGATGTGTAATTTGGTAACCCATCTGCGCTTGACACTCTTAATATACCCTGTAATTTTGGTACAAATCGGATAAGTAGAACAAAAGTTATTCGCGAAATTATTTATCAAAATTGTTCTGCCCAGTGCATATGGACGTTTTAAGTGTGTGAATGACCTAGAAATATCAAATTTGGTGACAGTATTCGTGTAGGTCTTACGCAGATCAAGTTTGTTTTAGATTTTTGCCACGCCCCTTTCCGCCCCCAAAAACTGTAAAAGTCGTAATAATAGACCTACAGCATTGAATTTTGGTATGCATAGTAACAATGATAGTGTGAATGACTCCTGTGAATTTGGTTGAGATCGAATAAAAAACGAGGAAGTTATTAAAGAATCCATTTTGTATGCAAAATTCACTTGCAGCTGCTCACGCTTTGTTTGTTTAGTTGACAGTGTGACCATGTCGGTGTTGTGGATTTTTTCCCGCTATTTTCAAATATATACACACAAAACACAAGTTTCAGTATATTTTTGGTATATTTGTTGTTAAAATATCATTAAAATTTTTGTTTTCTCTCGAAATGGGTTGCGGGTATCATACGGTCGAGCACTCTCGACTGTAGCTTTCTTACTTGTTAAGATTGCATTAGTACGTTCTTAGATTTCATTAATCTTATTACTAAATATTCTATTTATTGTAACTTGTTTGTTATTATTTTCTAATTGTTCGTTTATTTTACTTATTATTATTTCATGATCGTGCTGGTCTGGACTTTCAGCTAGCCATTTCCATGCAGATCCGAGAATTGTTATAGCTCTTTTTTCTCTTCCGTTTCTTAGTTTTAATCTTTTTAAATCATCTTTAATTTGTGAAAACTCGAAGTTTATGAATGGTATGAGGTGATTTGGTAATGATTCGTTAATGGAATTTTCGAATGATTCGAAAGCATCTTCATATTTTTATACCCGCTACCCATTGGGTAGAAGGGTATTATGACTTAGTGCCAACAGGAAATGTATGTAACAGGCAGAAGGAGGCATCTCCGACCCCATAAAGTATATATATTCTTAATCAGCGTCAACAGCCGAGACGATATAGCCATGTCCGTCTGTCCGTCTGTCCGTCTGTCTGTCTGTCTGTCCGTATGAACACCTGGATCTCAGAGACTATAAGACATAGAGACACCAAATTTGGCAAAAATGTTCCTTCATACCCTACGCAGATCCAGTTTATTTCAAAAGTTGGATGCCACGCCCCCTTCGCCCACAATAAGCATTAATCTAGAAAAAGTCAAGTTTTTTTTTATGTAAATTGCGTATAACTCCAAAAGTTCTTTGTGTAATGATGTGTAATTTGGTAACCCATCTGCGCTTGACACTCTTAATATACCCTGTAATTTTGGTACAAATCGGATAAGTAGAACAAAAGTTATTCGCGAAATTATTTATCAAAATTGTTCTGCCCAGTGCATATGGACGTTTTAAGTGTGTGAATGACCTAGAAATATCAAATTTGGTGACAGTATTCGTGTAGGTCTTACGCAGATCAAGTTTGTTTTAGATTTTTGCCACGCCCCTTTCCGCCCCCAAAAACTGTAAAAGTCGTAATAATAGACCTAGAGCATTGAATTTTGGTATGCATAGTAACAATGATAGTCTGAATGACTCCTGTGAATTTGGTTGAGATCGAATAAAAAACGAGGAAGTTATTAAAGAATCAATTTTATATGTGAAATTCACTTGCAGCTGCTCGCGCTTTGTTTGTTTAGTTGACAGTGTGACCATGTCGGTGTTGTGGATCTTTACCCGCTATTTTCAAATATATACAAACAAAACACAAGCTTCAGTATATTTTTGGTATATTTGTTGTTAAAATATCATTTAAGTTTTTTGTTTTCTCTCGAAATGGGTTGCGGGTATCATACGGTCGAGCACTCTCGACTGTAGCTTTCTTACTTGTTTGATGCTGAATACGTGAATGATTTTGAAAGTGCTGTTCTGTACTGCTGCGGGACCGATTATGATTGTAATCTATTGTTTATTTGAATAGTCTAGTATTGTTGCCGTTCCTAGGCATGATGGTATGAAAAGTAATCTGCAAAGGTAATTCAGGTTTTTAAATTATTTTTATGTACTATTTTCCCTGACTTTGTCTTTATTGTGGAGTTTTTATTTTCGGCTACTATTTCCTTTTTGTATCTGGGTGTAGTCTTAGATCCTAACCTTTTGTTAATTTTCACGTAAACTTCTTCGCCTGTCTCGTATGATTTGGGCTTTTCTTTATTTTTGTTGTGGTAATTTAAGTCTGCCTTTTGTTTTTTCTCAATTTTGCCTCTAATTTGTTCCCTCTTTTCCTTTAATAACTCTGGGCTATTCGGGATATTGCTTCTAAAGAATATTTCGATAGGTTTTTCCTTTACAACTGAGTGAATGGTTTGATTGTATTCCTGAACTGCTTTGAATAGTAAATCTGCAAAGGTGAGTTCTTTGAAGTCTTTTTTAAGACATCTCATAATTTCTGTTAATGTAGAGTGGAATCGTTCTATTTGCCCATTGCTGGTTGAAGAGTATGGAGGTGTCGTATAGACTGAAATATTAAGTTGGTTTTCTAACATAAACTTTATGGCTGCTGAATTTAAAGCTCTTTTGTTATCCATTACTATTCCTTTAGGAATTCCGAAAGCTATTAACATTTCTCTTAATGGATTCACAATATCTTCCGATGCTCTTGATTTCAATATTTTTACTTGCGCATACTTGGAAAATTTATCGAGTCCAGTTAAAATACTCTGTTTTTCTGTAATGTAAATATCGATATGGATTAGCTGTCCGGGGTATGTTGGGATAGGGGATGCTTGAATTTCCCCTTTGGGTGGGTGTCTATCGTATTTTGCCTCCTTACATGTTAAGCATGTTTTTACTATTGCGTTAACCTTTTTTTGCATTTGCGGGAAAAAATATTTTTTTAATATTTGCTCTTTATTTTCTTTGGCATTGCGATGTGCCCTTTTGTGTTCTGATGCTATCAAATCATTTTGTTTTGTTTCGGAGGTTTCGTCTTCTACTTGATTTTGGGTGAATCTAATTTTGTATGAGCTAAAGTGCAATGGGTAGATATTTTGGATTTTTCCCATTACACTCTCGGAAGCAAATATTCCGTTTAGTAATTTTGGGTCCAGCCTATGCTTGAACATTTCTATTAAGTCAGATTCTGAGTATGTGGGTCTTGATACTATGTGTCTGTGGAAACCAGAGAATGGAATTTCGAACTTGTATGAAGGTATATCGTTAATGTGGAGAAATAATTGGTTTTTAAAGACGTTAATTGGACTCTCTACTGAGTAGATAAGATTATGGGATGAACTTTCATCACTATGAATTGTAGCTGAAGACGAAAGGGTGTTGACTTCATTTCTGACAGGGATTCTAGAAAATGCGTCTGCTACTACATTAGATGTACCTGGTTTTAACTCGTAGTTAAATTCTTCCAGATAACTTTTCCAACGTTTAAGCTTCCCGTTATGATTTTTATTGCTCAAAGCGAAAGTAAGGTGTTGGTGGTCTGTGTAAATTATTACTTTCGCAGAACCGTAGAGGTATGTTCTTAAACTCTGCAAAGCCCATACGATATCTAGCATTTCCTTTTCGTTTGTAGCGTAGTTCTCTTCTGTTTTTGACAGAGTGCGAGATATAAACGTAATTGGCTTGTTTTCTTGTTCGAGCACTGCTCCAATTGCGAAATTTGATGCATCTGTGGTAAGATGGAAATCTTTCGCAAAGTTTGGATAGCTTAACATAACGTCAGCCGAGCTAAGTGTGTTTTTGAGTTTTCGGAAAGCTTCTACAGCCTCATTGTCTAAATGAATCTTTACTCTTTCTGATGTTTTCGTCGACGTTCTACCGGCTTCTCCCCTGAGTAGTCGGGTAAGTGGTTTTGCCAACTTTGCATAATCCCTTATGAATCGTCGATAGTATCCTGAAAGTCCTAAGAATGATCTGAGTTCTTTGAGAGAGGAAGGGGTTGAGAATTGAGAGATTGCTTTTACTTTTTCTGTGTTTGTTTTTATGCCTTTGTCTGAAATTGTAAAACCTAGGAAATTGACTTCTTTCTTGAAGAATTCGCATTTGTCTATTTGCACCTTCATGTTAGCGCTCTGAAGTGTTGTAAACACTTGTTCTAAATGATGAGCATGTTCGTTTTCAGTTTGACTGAACACGATAATGTCATCGATCTCAGAATGTCGTCTAGAGCTCTTTGGAATATTGAAGGTGAGTTTTTCAAGCCAAAAGGGAGTCGAGTAAATTCATACTTCCCTCCATTGACGGCGAATGCTGTCTTCTCTATATCCTCTTTCTTTAGCAGGATTTGATGGAATCCGCTTTTTAAATCGAGAACAGAAAAAAGCTTATTATTTCCCAACTGGGCTATGATTTCTCCGATCTCGGGCATAGGGTATCGGTCGGAAATTGTTACCATATTTAACTTTCGGTAATCTATGACAATTCGATATTTTCTCTTCCCTGATGCGTCCAATTTCTTTGGTACGACCCAAACTGGTGCGTTGTAGGGAGAACGAGAAGGTCTGATGATCACGTTATCTAGCATGTCTTGAATTTGTTTTTCGACTTCTTGTTTTAGAGACCCAGGGTATGGGTAGTGTTTGGTGTAAATTGGAATAGTGTAGGTCAGTTTTTGGTCTGGCTCAGCAAAAAGTGATTTGAAGTTAAGCGAGAGGGTGTTTATAATAGTTTTCTGGCTGTCGGACATGTGATCTGTTCGTACTTTTATGTTGTTGACGGATTGAGTTTGTAGTTGCTTTATTCTA
Organism: Drosophila immigrans; assembly: GCA_963583835.1. Classification (NCBI taxonomy): domain Eukaryota; kingdom Metazoa; phylum Arthropoda; class Insecta; order Diptera; family Drosophilidae; genus Drosophila; species Drosophila immigrans. The sequence goes on from OY757143.1 coordinate 3,822,220, forward strand.
ATTTGTCTGTCGCCGTTCACTTTCAAAATATCGTTTTTTACGTCTATGACAACGTTGAGTTGTTTCATGGTGTCATTACCTAGAATGCCATGGAAAGTTTTGAGAGTGGGTAAAACGAAAAATTTTATTGGGATGTCGTTGAGACCGAAAAGATTTAAGAACGTATGGTGTGTGATAGCTATTTGGCCTCCTATTGAGTTTGCGAAAAATGTTTCTTCATTTTGCTTGGGGTTGTCTACTAATAAAGGCTGTATGTAATTCTGATTTGAACCTGTATCTATTAAAAAGTTGAGATGACTTCCGTTCCTCGTTCTACATTGAAAGTATGGTAGAGAGGAACGATTTAAGCTAAAAAATTTACATCAGACAATTCTGTTATTTCAAATTCTGGATTATATTGCGGATATTCTCCTGAGTCATATATTTCTGGATCTATGCCAGCAAAGTAATTCTGTTCCTCAGTGTATTGCGTATATGGGTCTGGAAGGGTATCTATCTCTTCTTCAGCCTGATTATAAGGATCTATTTGTTCTTCGAAGACTTGTTCGAATGGTTCGCCTGTGTTAATATGGAATTGTCGTTGTATTTTTGGTGGTGGACCAACAAGTGGAGGTGGACGCTTGCCAGCAAAGTTGTTTGTTTGTGGATGATTCATATAGTTGATCTTAGCTGATCGAATAGAACTGTCAACTTCCATTGGTACTGGTCTTGGTTGAGGTTTTGGGGCAAAAGGGCGCGGAGGCGCTGCGTAAGTTTGTCTTGGTGCATAAAACTGCTGAGGTGCGTATTGTTGTTGTGGTTGGTGAACAATAGGTTTTGGTGTATGGTAATGTGTTGGATCAAAACTTCTAAATTGGCTTTGATTGTTATTGTACGCTCTCACTGGTTGTTGTCTGGCGAACATTGGATTTGGGAACTGCTTGGGTGGAATTGGAGGTGGTCCTGGTCTTATTTTGGTTGAAAATTTATTCCTATGTTCTTGATTGTGAAGTAGGTTACACAGATAAAGTGCATGGCTAAGATCCCTAGGCTCTTTGATAGCCAATAAGCGTGGCAGATCTCCATTAAGACCTCGAACAAACATATCGAGAGCTTTGCCTCTGTAACTAGTGGTCAAAGCTCGAATGGCCTCGGGAGTGTTTTCTTGAACCGCTATCTTATTGAGAATCAAAGATAGCTGGTGGTAGACCACTTTGTGGAACTCCGTGATCGACATACGATCTTGGCTTAGCGAGAACAACTCATATTCTAGAGTCTTAAGATCTCGTTCATCGCCGTATTCCGCAGTCAGACATTTGGACATGGCTTTCCAGTTTAATGGGGTATTGTGTGCTTCTAGTACGGTTTCTGCCTCACCTATAATTCTGTTTCGTACGACTAGAGTCATTACGTAGTACTTGTGTGTGTTTTCGTGACCTGAAAATAATTCCATTACTCTATCCACGCTCTTCTTCCAAGAGGCAAATTTTGTTTTTTCTCCTGAAAAATTATTGATTAGTTTGGCTATTTCTGGGATCTTCTCGAAATCCTGACCATTTCGTGGTGGGACATATGGGATGTCGAAAAGTTGTTCTTCTACCCCTGGTCCTATTAATTCGAATCTTCTAGCGTCAATTATTGCTGCAATTACCTGTTCAAGTTCTGGTGTTATAATCGGGGTACTAGCTGAAGGTTGGGTGATTCTGGGACGACTGGGTCCTGCGCTACCTAAGCCCATTGATGCCATTGCATCAACTATTTCGTCCTGCATGTTATTAATGTTGGATGTGTTATGAAAGATGGAAGGACAAGTACTATTGTGGTGATTTAGAGTTTGTATGCAAGAATAAAATAGTTTGAATGGATTAAAGATTCTTTTTGTGTTTTTTATTGTGCTAAACCCAGTAGCTGGGTTGCTCCTTCTACTCTGGAGGGTCCCGTAGGAGTCGCAGAATTGGAGAAAGTTATACTGCAGTTAGCAGTATTTTTGTTGTGTTTATTTTTTTTCGTTATGTTATGCTTTTTCGGATTGTGAATTAAATTCTAGGTTGTAGAGTTTCAGAGTGTAAATTCCAAGTCGTAAATTATGAATGGAATATTGTAGATTTTATATAATATTTATATCTTATGTTAAACTAGTATTTCTTTTCTTTCTTCTTTGTTTTCTTTTATTTTGAAAATATTTTTTGTATTTGTATTTTGTATTTTGCTTAATTTCTATGCTTACAAATAGAGAATCATTCCGGCGAATCTTCCCGCGTTGGCACTTTGAATTACTCCTTTTTATCCTGCGGCGGTGCGGCAGGTGACTCGGGATCCAGGTGGGTGCACTGTAGTTTACGCGGTAGTCTGCGAACGGGTACAACAGACTTGTCGGCGGTGTTTTGTTTTTTTTTTTTTTTATTTGACCGGTAATCTGTCCTTGGATGGATCGAACGCGGGTGAGTTTTTATTTCACTTATTTGCACTTGCGGTTGTAGCTCTTTTAGAGGCACTTGGTCGCGATGCGCTTGACTGTGGCGTATTAAGGCACTTAAGTCTGGTTCGATTAAATGTGGCGTATTAAGGCACTTAAGTCTGATTTGATTAACTGTGGCGTATTATGGCACTTAGTTCGATGCGTGATCCTTTAGTCCGAAGGATGTTGATTACCGGTCCCTGCTCGGGCGCCAATTAGAAACGCGGCTGGGTTTTTAATTAAAAAAATATAAACCGCATTTATTCAGAGTTTGATTAGAACTAAAACTTAAACAATCGAAATATTAAAATAATGCCTCTGCTGCTGCTGTTGCTCCTTGTCGCTTGTCGCTGTCGCTGTTGCCGTTGTCGCTGCTGCCGCCGGATGTAGCCGCTGTGGTTGTCGCGTTGGGTGTTGGGTATCCAGACGTGGTGCGCGCAATGCACTTGCTGAAAGTGGTGATCCAGCGATCCCACGGATGGGCGGAAAGGCCTGGTCGGTGCTTGTGGAGTTGCGTAAGTGCTGTTGAAGTAAATGTGCCGACGCAGCGCACGTGTCGTTGGGCATTGGAAAGGTTCATGGCCACTGTCTTTGTAGTAGACATGAGTTCGTGGGATGTCTGGCCTTAACTTATATCTTCGCATGAACAGAACTAGTTCGGTCTTTTGTGGATTGGCCCCAAGACCATTGTGTTCTGCCTATCCCTGTTTCGCTCAATGCGGCATTCAGTAGCTCACTGACTGTTGGCAGGAATCTGCCAGTTACCATTAGAACCAGGTCGTCCGCATAAGCAGTCACTCTGCAGCCCTTGTTCTTCAGTTTGAGAAGAGGCTCATTCAGGACAAGATTCCATAACAAGGGAGATATCACACCCCCTTGCGGGGTGCCCCTGGTTGCCCTTCTCCTGATAGTCGAAGCGTAAAGTTGGGCGTTAATCATTCTTTGGCGAAGCCTGTTGCTAAGCTATCGAGTGATTGTCGGGTGTGAGCCTATGTTGACAAGTGCTGCCGTTATAGACTCGATCCTGATATTATTAAAAGCAACCTTTATGTTGAGAAATGCCGCTAACGTAAACTCCTTCCTTTGCAGTGTGCTTTCAATTGTGCTAACCACCTCGTGCAGAGCCGTCTCGACTGATCTACCTTTGAGGTAGGCGTGTTGGGACTTGCTAAATGTGTGAGGTGTTAGCTTACTTCTGAGGTGAAGGTCCAGAAGTCTCTCTAGTGTTTTTTAATAAAAACGATGAGAGACTTATGAGCCTATAATCTTTTGCTGAGCAGCGGTTTATCTTTCCTGCCTTGGGAATGAATTCCACCATCACTTCTCTCCAGGTTTTTAGAATGTATGCCGTAAGGAGACATCCCCTGAAGATCTCTAATAGACATTGTGACAGGTGTACGCATACCATCTGTAACATGACTGGTTTAATGTCATCCGGTCCGGCTGATTTGTGGGGGTGGAACGACTTGATAGCCCAGATTATCTTTTCAGTGTTGACAATTTCGTCGATTAGGACTTGGCTCTCATGAGGCTCGTTTCCCTCCGGCTCGCCGCTAATGTGAGAGGTGGGGATCCCATTCTCGTCTTCAGCTTGTATGCAGCCTGAAAAGTGTGCGCTCATGAGGAGTTGTAGAGATTCCTGACTGTCTTTAGCGAATGTGCTATCCAGGTTGCAAAGCAGCCCTGGTGTGGCTAGATCTTTCGCCAGCAACCTTCGAAGTCTGGACGCTTCAGTGGTGTTGGTTAGTTCCTCGCAAAACTTTGACCATGAATCTCTTTTTGCCCGTCTAATTTCCTTCTTGAAGGTCTTGAAACTGTGATGGTAGGCATTCCAGTCTACCTGGCAGTTACCGTTTTTAGCTCTATTGTAAAGTCTTCTCGTTTCCTTCCGTATCTGGCCGAGTTCCGGTGTCCACCACTTGTTTCGGTTTAACTTAGGTGGACGGCTGATTGGACAGGATTTGATGAAGGCCTTACATTGAGTGTCTTTGACATTTTTGGTCGATTCCTCCAACTTGTCTGGATTGTTTAGCCTTTCCACTGGGAGGTGAGGAATAGATTCCCTAACAAGTTTTGAGTATTTGACCCAATTTCCTTTTCGTGGATTCCTGAAGGGCACCTTTGCCTCTCTGGACCATCCAACTTTGAACATTATCCTGTAATGATCCGAAAAGGAGCATTCCGTGGATACGTGCCAGTCTTCTACAGAGAGGGAGTCGCTGTTGGTCGCTAGGGTTAAATCTATAACCTCTGATTGGTTTTTATTGCGGAAGGTGGGGTTGCTACCCCAATTACACACATTAAGATAAGTGAGCATCACGAATTCAAGCAGCGACTCCCCTCTATCGTTGGTGTCCTTGCTCCCCCAAAAAGTGTTGTGGGCATTAGCATCACACCCAAGGATTAGATCTGTGCACTGTTTCTGCGTGTGCTGAATAAGGGCTCGGATACTTTCCGACGGTGGATGCTTCTCTTCATACGAGAGGTATGCCGAGGCCAGGTATAGATTTCGTCCGTTTCTTCGCTCGCATAGCACTACCGTCAAGTCCCTGTTGCTGAAACTGGAAGAGAAGAGCACATTAAGTCCGGTTCTTACCACTTGATCAGTATAAGGGTGGTTCGATCCTCCCGAATGGGAGGTGGGATCCAAACCTTAATGATCGTTCGCTCAGGAGGTCTACAGGGAGGACGTCAATCATTGCTCCTGGCCAAGGTGCTTCCAGCTTCAGCAGTGTGTCTTTGAGGAATCGCAGGGGATTCCTCGTTGGCACATGCCACTACTATGTACCATTTGATGACGTCAAACTCTGCCACGAACGGATTCTGCGGTCGAAAGCAGCAATCCCCTGGTCGATTAACCCTTCCAGGATAAGCCAGTTATCGATAGAGAGCTTTCCATCCAGGTTGCTTCTGTCAATGATGGCTACCTGGAGCTCCATCTTCGTGCTTAAGCTGGCCAGGATGTCCCCTGGACACAACCGCTTGCCGAGTCGTCCGACCTCTGCCTCTTGCTGACAGGTGGGTTGGTCTTTTTCGGTTGCTTGCTCACCGTTCTGTCCTTTCCAGGAGGTGTGGCTTTTGCAAGCTTACCGGGTGCACACTTTTTTCCTTTTGAAGGTGACTTGGGTTTCGTTGGTTCCACCAACTTCGACGTGGAATGTTTAACTTCCTCCGTCGGGTTGGCTACGGCTACTGCCTGAAACCCCTGGTCACCTTGGCACCGTACACTCCTACTCGGTGCAGCGGACTGAGTGTTGCTGGACAGGCCAGCGAGCCTCAAGAACCGCCTCACGTTGTATTCGTGCTTCTTCCGCAGTTTCCTCTCACGCTCGTTCAACGACTCTGGATTGCGGCCTTCCAGTCCCTTAAGGAACTTTAAAGAGCTCTTGTACCCTGAGCGACCCACCACTGGCGACCACTGGCAACACGCAAAGAGGATTTCTCCTCCCCGTGCCCACCGGTGGTAGCGGTCACACTTCGCCCTGACGTTTGGGCTGACATCCCAGTCCGAGTTGACTCATCAGTCTTCACCTCCATGCTTGAATCCGAGGATTCATGATGCATTTTATACTTGCTGCCAAGTACCTCTGACCATGGTGCTGGACCTCAGCTTTCCAGAATAAATCTGAAAAGCTTGGGTCCAGTTCCTTAGCTAGAAACTGAAAAGTCTCATGAGCGAGCAAGTGATGCAGACATCTCTTGGTCACCCGAGACGATGCAGTATCCATTGCCCAGCCGGCACCCTAGTGGAGGGTTCAGTCAGATGATTTTTGCCAGCCAAAAAAATAAGTTTTTAAGTTTGAATCAATGTGAATACTGCGATTACCTGAAATAAGTTTTTAATTTGTTTTTTTTGTTTCTAAATAAACTATTATTATTTCTAAAATACCGGTACATAAGAAAATAATAGAGCATAGCAAAAAATAGCGAAAACAGAAAGAGAAAAATCAAACAAACGCGAGACCCGTAGCATATGAAAATATCATTTGCTCTGCTCTCAACTTTTTACTACAGCTACGGCTACGCAGAGCACAGCATTATATATTTGCTATTGCTATAGCGGTTGTAGATCGCGCGACGAAACTAAGAGCATAGCAGATCACAAACTTTTTCGTTGCTCTGCTATGGCTCTGCAACGGCTCTCGTCAAAGTGAGAGCGGTAGCAATAGCAAAACGAAATACTACGGGAGTAGCGTAGCTTTTCAAACGCTGCATACAAGCTTGCAACTTAGCGAACTTCCTACAAGGATCGCGTTGGCTCTAATGGTAGAGTGTTGGTCTGATTTGCATTTGAGTGCGGGTTCGATCCCCGGAGATATATACGCGATTTACATACAAAAAAAACCTTAACTTGTTCTAGATTTATGCATATTGTGAGCGAAGGGGGCGTGATTCAATAAGGATCTGCGTAAGGAATGCAGGAACCTATGTACCAAATTTGGAGTCTCTATGTCTTATAGTCTCTGAGATCTAGGTGTTCATACGGACAGACGGATATGGCTATATCGTCTCGGCTGTTGATATACAAAAAAAATACAAATTTCAGAATATTCTTTGTTATATTTTTTGTTAAAATATCACTTAAGTTTTTTGTTTTCTCTCCAAATGGGTTGCGGGTATCATACGGTCGAGCACTCTCGACTGTAGCTTTCTTACTTGTTTTTATAATACGCTTCAAAATTTTGTTGTCCAGTGTGTTTCTCGTAGATATCCATTGAAGTCTAATAGGCCACATTGGTTTTCTCGGGAATTAAGTGGATTAAAAAACCTAAAGTCACGATATTTCAAAAAATATCAACGCACAGGAAATTCTTCTGATTTCGCGTGATATGCTATTGCAAAATCGAATTTCGTTTCACATAACACGCAGCTTTTCAATACATCTTTCTCTTTTTGTTTTTGCTATTTTCTGCTTCTAATGTTTCTTATGCACCGTTACTTTATACTTGTCGAATGCGTTTAATGCAAATAGTTTTGACATTTGTGAGTACTTTACTTTACTTATTTTTATTGAATTACTGTTTACTTAATACATTAGTTTAAATATAGTGACTGAATAACATGAGTTTTCAATTTCGTTTAATGTGAATACTGCGGCTTCTTTATTGTTGTTGTTGGACGTTGACGTACATTGTATGCACATTCAAGTGGCCCAAGCGATACCAAGCCAATGCTTGTTACGCGCGGATCCCAATAAACCCTCCTCCCGCCCAACCGACCGAGAGGAGCTGTCGCAGGACGAACGACACGATTCGCGTTCGGACAGGATAGATTCGGGCATGCAAAAAATAAAAACGAGGATAGCATAAAATAGAAATTCAGGATCGGACATAAGAAATAAACGGGTGGAATGAAAATTTTTTAATTTATTACTATAAGCTAAATTCGGTCTAATTATTAATTAAATAGGTTAGTAGTAAAGTTTTAAGATTAAAAGCAGTGTTAGCGCTAGAAAATACATGATAAAATCTATTATAGTTATAACATAAAACTCTAAAAGGGTCATGCAATGCAAAATTAGATCTACATAGGGGGAGAGCAAGCGGGATGTAACTACGGGTTAGTCTAGATGGAACGGAAAAGGTTAGTCGCGATATTAACTCTGAAGAGTCAATATCACCATTAATAAGATTAAAAATAAATAAAATGCCAAGCATTATTCTACGGTTAGCTAAAGAAGGTAGGTTAATTAAAAGAAGTCTACTACTATATGACGGCAATCTCACTTCAGCATTCCAGTTCAAGCCACGCAAAGCAAATAAGAGAAATTGTTTTTGAACAGATTCAATGCGATCTTGGTGCACAGAATACTGTGGAGACCATACGCACGAACCATATTCCAGAATCGGACGAACAAGTGATGTATAAAGGGTCTTAGTAATATAAGGGTCATCAAATTCCTTTGACCACCTCTTAATGAAATCGTGTTCAGACATAGCTTTATTGACCGTTCTAGAAATGTGGTCTGAAAATTTAAGTTTATGATCTAAGAGAATACCTAGATCATCAACAGCAGTAATTCTTTTTAGATCGTTACCGTTCAGTAAGTAAGAGGCCAAATGTGGATTAACTCTATAGAAGGACAATAAATAAATAAAATAAGTTTTCAGGTTAGGCTAGGTTAGGTTGAGCAGACGGCTCGATCGGAGTCGAAAGCACCCAGAGACCAAATGGTCCATTGTGATGTCTGATATGTATAAACTGTAGGAATAGAAGGGATTGGGAGGGTTTGTTGGGAGAGTGGAGGAAAATTCTGATTATTTTATTTTGTCTATGTGCTACTGGCCAGTCCTGTTAACTGCGGTAGCCTCTGGAACTAGCCAGTAGAGTCAAGAAAAAGCGCCAAGTTCTCCAGCCGAATATTCCCAAGACTGCCCAGTTCAACGAAGAAAGGCTTGCCCAGAAATTGACTCCTCTTTCTAAGAAGTGCAGGGCAGTCGCGGAGAAGATGCTGGACATTCTCGAGTTCCACTTCATCCCCGCAGCTGCGACAGAAGTCCTGTTTGGATCCACCGTACCGTTGGGCCATACGGCCGATGTAACAGTGTCCCGTTAAGACTCCTGTCAGTAACCTTATCTTGTTCTTTGTGAAGTTTAAGAGCTCGGTTGTTCGCTTAGGGTTGCATCTTGGCCATAGTGCTTTTGACACTTCGCAGCCCGATGATGATGCCCAGTGTTTCTCAACAGCCGTTCTCCCAAAAAGTGTTGTGGGCATTAGCATCACACCCAAGGATTAGATCTGTGCACTCTTTCTGCGTGTGCTGAATAAGGGCTCGGATACTTTCTGACGGTGGATCCTTCTCTTCATACGGGAGGTATGCCGAGGCCAGGTATAGATTTGGTCCGTTCCTTCGCTTACATAGCACTACCGTCAAGTCCCTGTTGCTGTAACTGGAAGAGAAGAGCACATTAAGTCCGGTTCTTACCACGATGCAGGTTCTAGACTTATCACAGTTTTCGGGACAAGGAGATGGTATCCGCGGCACCCAAACCATAAACCCTTTCACCTACGATCCAGGGTTCTTGGATAAGAGCCAATCCACCCTCTCCTTGTCCATCCACCGTAATAGGTCTTTCGAAGGAACCCTCGAGTGGTGCAGATTAATCTGCACTACCCGAATTCTCTCCGGTCGCCCTAGCATCCCCGCGCCCAGCGCCTCCAGGAACGATTGCTCGAATGCAACCCATTCCCATCTTCAGCTTACGAAGGAGTTGGCTTTTGGACTCTGGACCACTGCTGATCCAGAGATCCATTCCGTTTCCTTTGTCACGGGCGAGACCTGTCTTGATTGTCCAGTCCGCTGTGTGGCAGTCCGCATTCTGGCTCTTGATAAGCGTGGTTCGATCCTCCCGGATGGGAGGTGGGATCCAGACCTTAATGATCGTTCGCTCAGGAATTTGGTCAACAGGGACGACGTCAATCATTGCTCCTGGCCAAGGTGCTTACTGCTTCCGCAGTGTGTCTTTGAGAAATCGCAGGGGATTCCTCGTTGGCACATGCCACTACTTTGACACCCTTGTACCAGTTGATGCCGTCGAACTCTGCCACGAACGGATTCTGCGGTCGAAAGCAGCAATCCCCTGGTCGATTAACCCTTCCAGGATAAGCCAGTTATCGATAGAGAGCTTCCCATCCGGGTTGCTTCTGTCAATTATGGCTACCTGTAGCTCCGGCTTCGTGCTTAAGCTGGCCAGGATGTCCCCTGGACACAACCGCTTGCCGAGTCGTCCGACCTCTGCCTCTTGCTAACAGGTGGGTTGGTCTTTTTCGGTTGCTTGCTTACCGTTCTGTCCTTTCCAGGAGATGTGGCTTTTGCAAGCTTACCGGGTGAACACATTTTTCCTTTTGAAGGTGACTTGGGTTTCGTGGGTTCCACCAACTTCGACGTGGAATGTTTAACTTCCTCCGTCGGGTTGGCTACGGCTACTGCCTGAAACCCCTGGTCACCTTGAATCCGAGGATTCATAATGCATTTTATACTTGCTGCCAAATACCTCTGACCATGGTCCTGGACCTCAGCTTTCCAGAGAAAAACCGAAAAGCTTGGGTCCTGCCCCTCAGCTAGAAACTGAAAAGTCTCATGAGCGAGCAAGTGATGCAGACATCTCTTGGTCGCCCGAGACGATGCAGTATCCATTGCCCAGCCCGCACCCTCGTGGAGGGTTCAGTCAGAGGATTTTTGCCAGCCAAAATAAAAAAGTTTTTAAGTTTGAATCAATGTGAATTCTGCGATTATATGAAATAAGTTTTTATTTTGATTTTTTGTTTCTAAACAAACTATTATTATTTATAAAAAACCGGTGCATAAGAAAATAATAGAACATAGCAGAAAATAGCAAAAACAGAAAGAGAACAATCAAACAAACGCGAGACCCGTAGCATATGAAAATATCATTTGCTCTGCTCTCAACTTTTTACTACAGCTACGGCTACGCAGAGCACAGCATTTTATATTTTGCAATTGCTATAGCGGTAGTTGATCGCGCGACGAAACTAAGAGCATAGCAGAGCACAAACTTTTTCGTTGTTCTGCTATGGCTCTGCAACGGCTCTCGTCAAAGTGAGAGCGGTAGCAATAGCAAAACGAAATACTACGGGAGTAGCGTAGCTTTTCAAACGCTGCATACAAGCTTGCAACTTAGCGAACTTCCTACAAGGATCGCGTTGGTTCTAATAGTAGAGTGTTGGTCGGATTTGCATTTGATTGCGGGTTCGATCCCCGGTGAAGATTGCCATTATTATTACTATTCATTATATTTTATATACTAACTAGCAAACCCGCCGAACTCCGTTTCACCACCAGACCACCAGGCTTTATATCTTTTGGTGATTAAAAGGTGAATAAATTTGTATTTTGTTTTTTATTTGCAAAGGATAATGTTTGTTTTATTTCATAACAGTAATGAATTCATTTCAACTACAAAAATAAATTGTTATTTAGTTGAACTTCTCTAAGTAAATACAAAGTGAATACTGAATCGTACGTGTCCGCAAATTATCCGTGTCATTGAAGTGCTCTGTGGTAAACCACATTTTATGGTCTGACGTTAACACAAACAAAGCGGATGGTTTCCCAACTCGTGAACACGCAACGTATAACTGCTTATGTGAAAAACAATGATTTTCTAAATTTATCCCGCAAACACTAAGCGATTGGCCTTGCGACTTGTTAATTGTCATTGCGAACGCAATGCGAACTGGAAATTGCAATCGTTTGAAGTCAAGCGGATCAGTCGGAATCATTGGTATTCGAGGAATACCTCATTTTTACCTGCGTACATTCCATTGATAATGGTTGCCTCAATCAAATTCGGCATAAGTCTTTTTACCGAAAGTCGAATACCGTTGCAAAGTTCACAGTTTTCAAATGCGCAAACGATTTTGGGCCACGTACATTTAGCAACAGCAGTCGCAAATAAAAACATTCATCATTTCTAGGATGAACGGTATACATGCGACCTAGTGCATCAGTGGAAAACACCTGTGGCCAATCTGGAACTGAAAATTTGAAATTTTTTTGTTGATTAATTACAAGTGTAATACTTGGGCATTTCAACGTACATCAGCGTCGCTGCGAATGGATTTGCCTCACACATTGCAAAGAAGCTAGTCAATGTTGTCGATGGTGGTCTCTCAGTTCGTTGTGCCGCATTAGCCTCAGTGAAGTTAACTCTTTGGCCATTTTCCAAATGCACTGCTAAATGTACAACTGTGGGATATCTTTCATGAATTTGAAATAACAATAATCGCCACAGTGCTTCATTAGTCTTTTGTGACGTACTTGCACAAATATTTGATTGATTTGGCCGAATGACAGCTCTCAACGTTTGCATGTACTTTGAAAATTCGTGATAGCAGCGGGCAATATGGTACAATGAATTCATTTCTGATCTCAATCTCTTGATTTTGAACTTTAACTTTGTTAGTTCGACCATTATCTTCTTTTGAACGCCGACGATAAACTGGATATCCATCGTTCCCTGTGACTGTTTCAGCAACTAACGGTCGCGGATATCGTTTTGTGCACTTTCCATCAGCCATGCAAGGCGATAATGGATTTAATGCACCGCACGGTCCATGCACCATCTGTGTCGTCACAATGTCGTGTAGATGGGGATCAGTGACTGGATCAGGAATTTCAGCTGATATGATGTCATCCACTTCATTTGAATGTAATTTGTTCAGCAACCAAATTAGGATATGAGCATGCGGTAGTCCATGCTTCTGCCATTCCACCGAGTACATATAACAACGAGTGTCACCAAAAACTCGATATTTAGTAAGCACATCCACTATAACCTTGAGTTTCTGCTGAAATACTCTGCCGATTATGTCATGGCGATCTTGCGGTTTTTGGCCCGGTTCCAACTCACGTTCAATTTCCGTCCACTTCGGATTGCATGTGAAGGTAATAAATAAATCCGGAGTTCCATAGTTTCACACGTACGTCATAGCGTCTTGAGGGTATTCGTGCATGTGGCGTGGGTTTCCGATATAAGATGATGGGAGAATCGTCAGACGTTCTCCCGCAAGTGTATATAGTCCTCAGATCGTAGCTTTGCCTGATTGAATCAAATAAACGCTAAACGTTCGGTCTCGACTTTGACGTACATGTCGACAGCGAATTGCTGGAATAGCCGACGGCACTTCAGAATGACATTCTCCTCATGTGTACGAATTATTTATTTTTGTTTATTAAATAAAGAAATTAATAAAATTATGACTAAAAGAGTAAAATTATGATTAAAAATATTTTTATAGTTTAAAATAGAAAAAAAAAGAATTCAATTAAAATTAAAATATGAAATTCTGGGGGTGTTTAGGCAATATTAATGTAACCCAGCATTCGCTGCATGGATTGGGGAAAATCCAGGAAAACCCCAATCAGGTCAGATGGTAGGTTAGTTAGCTAGTTAGCGTCCGACCTCTGCCTCTTGCTGACAGGTGGGTTGGTCTTTTTCGGTTGCTTGCTCACCGTTCTGTCCTTTCCAGGTGTGGCTTTTGCAAGCTTACCGGGTGCACACTTTTTTCCTTTTGAAGGTGACTTGGGTTTCGTTGGTTCCACCAACTTCGACGTGGAAGGTTTAACTTCCTCCGTCGGGTTGGCTACGGCTACTGCCTGAAACCCCTGGTCACCTTGGCACCGTACACTTCTACTCGGTGCAGCGGACTGAGTGTTGCTGGACAGGCCAGCGAGCCTCAAGAACCGCCTCACGTTGTATTCGTGCTTCTTCCGCAGTTTCCTCTCACGCTCGTTCAACGACTCTAGGTTGCGGCCTTCCAGTCCCTTAAGGAACTTTAAAGAGCTCTTGTACCCTGAGCGACCCATCACTGGCGACCACTGGCAACACGCAGAGAGGATTTCTCCTCCCCGTGACCACCGGTGGTAGCGGTCACACTTCGCCCTGACGTTTGGGCTGACATCCCAGTCCGAGTTGACTCATCAGTCTTCACCTTCATGCTTGAATCCGAGGATTCATGATGCATTTTATACTTGCTGCCAAGTACCTCTGACCATGGTGCTGGACCTCAGCTTTCCAGAATAAATCTGAAAAGCTTGGGTCCAGTTCCTTAGCTAGAAACTGAAAAGTCTCATGAGCGAGCAAGTGATGCAGACATCTCTTGGTCACCCGAGACGATGCAGTATCCATTGCCCAGCCGGCACCCTAGTGGAGGGTTCAGTCAGATGATTTTTGCCAACCAAAAAAATAAGTTTTTAAGTTTGAATCAATGTGAATACTGCGATTACCTGAAATAAGTTTTTAATTTGTTTTGTTTTGTTTCTAAATAAACTATTATTATTTATAACGGTGCATAAGATAATAATAGAGCATAGCAGAAAATAGCGAAAACAGAAAGAGAAAAATCAAACAAACGCGAGACCCGTAGCATATGAAAATATCATTTGCTCTGCTCTCAACTTTTTACTACCGCTACGGCTACGCAGAGCACAGCATTATATTTTTGCTATTGCTATAGCGGTTGTTGATCGCGCGACGAAACTAAGAGCATAGCAGAGCACAAACTTTTTCGTTGCTGAGAGCGGTAGCAATAGCAAAACGAAATACTACGGGAGTAGCGTAGCTTTTCAAACGCTGCATACAAGCTTGCAACTTAGCGAACTTCCTACAAGGATCGCGTTGGCTCTAATGGTAGAGTGTTGGTCTGATTTGCATTTGAGTGCGGGTTCGATCCCCGGAGATATATACGCGATTTACATAAAAAAAAACTTGACTTGTTCTAGATTTATGCATATTGTGAGCGAAGGGGGCGTGGCATTCAATAAACTGGATCTGCCTAAGGATCTGCGTAAGGAATGCAGGAACCTATGTACCAAATTTGGAATCTCTATGTCTTATAGTCTCTGAGATCTAGGTGTTCATACGGACAGACTAACAGGCGGACAGACGGACATGGCTATATCGTCTCGGCTGTTGATATACAAAAAAAATACAAATTTCAGAATATTCTTTGTTATATTTTTTGTTAAAATATCACTTAAGTTTTTTGTTTTCTCTCGAAATGGGTTGCGGGTATCATACGGTCGAGCACTCTCGACTGTAGCTTTCTTACTTGTTTTTATAATACGCTTCAAAATTTTGTTGTCCAGTGTGTTTCTCGTAGATATCCATTGAAGTCTAATAGGCCACATTGGTTTTCTCGGGAATTAAGTGGATTAAAGGCTGGCGAAAATCCTCTGACTGAACCCTCCACGAGGGTGCCGGCTGGGCAATGGATACTGCATCGTCTCGGGCGACCAAGAGATGACAGCTTCACTTGCTCGCTCATGAGACCTTGCAGTTTCTAGCTAAGGGACTGGGCCCAAGCTTTTTAGATTTACTCTGGAAAGCTGAGGTCCAGGACCATGGTCAGAGGTACTTGGCAGCAAGTATAAAATGCATCATGAATCCTTGGATTCAACAATGGAGGATGACATAGAGGCGTCAACTCGGGCTGGGATGTCAGCCCAAACGTCGGTGGGAAGTGTGACCGCTACCACCGGCGGGCACGGGGAGGAGAAATCCTCTCTGCGTGTCGCCAGTGGTCACGACGGTGGAGTGGACAAACTCCATCGACAGGAGGGTGTGGACCTGGAAACAACTGCCACGGAGTCGGAGTCTTTGCTCACAGGCTCATCGATAACGGAGTCCGAGCTAGCGCTTGCGCTAGCGAGGATGCCGTTGGATGAGTCATCGAGCACTGATGAAGACGAAGTGACAGTAGTCCAGGGACCATCCAGCAAGAAAGGCGCAAACCTCAAGCGCAAACAACGCTCAGGGTATAAGAGCTCTCTCAAGTTCCTTAAGGGACTGGAAGGCCGCAACCCAGAGTCGTTGGACGAGCGTGAGAGGAAATTGCGCAAAAAGCACGAATACAACGTGCGGCGGTATTTGAGGCTCGCTGGCGTGACCGGCAACACTCAGTCCGCTGAACCGAGTATGAGTGCACGGTGCCAGGGTGACAAGGGGTTTCAGGCAGTAGCCGTAGCCAACCCGACGGAGGAAGTCAAACCTTCCACGTCGAAGTTGGTGGAACCAAAGAAACCCAAGTCACCCTTAGAAGGAAAAAAGCGTGCACCAGGTATGCTTGCAACAACCACACCTCCTGGAAAGGAGAGAACGGTGAGCAAGCTACCGAAAAAGGCCAACCCACCTGTCAGCAAGAGGCAGAGGTCAGACGACTCGGCAAAGGCTTCGGAGAGCAAGCGGGTGTGTCCAGGGGACATCCTGGCAGCTTGAGCACGAAGCCGGAGCTACAGGTAGCCATCATCGACAGAAGCAACCCGGATGGGAAGCTTTCTATTGATAACTGGCTTATCCTGGAAGGGCTAATTGACCAGGGGATTGCTGATGCCATCACTCGACCGCTGAATCCGTTCGTGGCAGAGTTTGATGGCATCAACTGGTACAAAGGTGTTAAAGTGGTGGCATGTGCCAACGAGGAATCCCTGCGATTCCTCAAAGACACACTGCTGAAACTGGAAGCGCCGGGGCCAGGAGCAAGAATTGACGTCGTCCCTGTAGACCAAATTCCTGAGCGGACGATCATTAAGGTCTGGATCCCACCTCCCATCAGGGAGGATCGAACCACCCTTATATTGATCAAAAGCCAGAATGCGGACTGTCACACAGCGGACTGGACGATCAATAGAGGTCTCGCCCGAGACAAAGGAAACGGCAAGGATCTATGGATCAGCATTGGTCCAGAGTCCAAGAGCCAACTCCTTAGTAAGCAAGGCCGGCTGAAGATGGGAATGGGTTGCGTTCGGGCAATCATTCCTGGAGGCGCTGGGCGCGTAGATGTAAGGTCGACCGGAAAGAATTCGGGTAGTGCAGATTAATCTGCACCACTCGAGGGTTCCTTCCACAGACCTACTACGGTGGATGGACAAGGAGAGGGTGGATGTGGCTCTCATCCAAGAACCCTGGATCGTAGGTGAAAGGGTTTGCGGTTTGGGAGCCCGCGGATACCATCTCCTTGTCCCGAAAACTGTGGGTAAGTCCAGAACCTGTATCGTGGTAAGAACCGGACTTAATGTGCTCTTCTCTTCCAGTTACAGCAACAGGGACTTGACGGTAGCGCTATGCGAGCGTAGGAACGGACCCAGTCTTTACCTGGCCTCAGCATATCTCCCGTACGAAGAAAAGGATCCACCGTCGGAAAGTATTCGAGCCCTCATTCAGCATGCGCAGAAAGAGGGCACGGATCTAATTCTTGGTTGTGATGCTAATGCCCACAATACCTTTTAGGGGAGCAAAGACACCAACGAGAGAGGGGAGTCGCTGCTTGAATTCTTGATGCTCACTAATCTTAGTGTGTGTAATCGGGGTAGCAACCCCACCTTCCGCAATAAGAACCGAGCTGAGGTTATAGACTTAACTCTAGCGACCAACAGCGACTCCCTCTCCTTAGAAGACTGGCACGTATCCACGGAATGCTCCTTTTCGGATCATTACAGGATAGTGTTCGAAATTGGATGGTCCAGAGAGGCAAAGGCGCCCTTCAGGAACCCACGAAAGGCAAACTGGGTCAAATACTCAAAGCTTGTTATGGAATCTATTCCCAACCACCCAGTGGGAAGGCTAGACAACCCAGACAAGTTGGAGGAATCGACCCAGAATGTCACAGATACTCTATGTAAGGCCTTTATCAAATCCTGTCCAATCAGCCGTCCACCGAAGTCAAACCGCAACAAGTGGTGGACTCCGGAAATCGGCCAGATACGAAAGGAAACGAGAAAGCTTTACAATAGAGCAAAAGACGGAAACTGCCAGGTAGACTGGGATGCCTACCATAACAGTTTCAAGACCTTCAAGAAGGAAATCAGAAGGGCAAAAAGAGACTCATGGTCTAAATTTTGCGAGGAACTAACCAACACCACTGAAGCGTCCAGACTTCGAAGGTTGTTGGCGAAAGATCCAGCCACACCGGGGCTGCTTTGCAACCTGGATGGCACATTCGCTAAAAATAGTCAGGAGTCTCTGCAACTCCTCATGAACGCACACTTTCCAGGCTGCACACAAGCTGAAGACGAGAATGAGATCCCCTCCTCTCACATCAGCGGCGAGCCGGCGGAAAACCCGCTTCATGAGAGTCAAGTCCTAATCGACGAAATTGTCAACACTGAGAAGATAATCTGGGCTATCAAGTCGTTCCACCCCTACAAATTAGCAGGACCAGATGACATCAGACCGGTCATGTTACAGATGGTATGCGTACATCTGTCGCAATGGCTACTAGAAATCTTCAGGGGATGTCTCCTTACAGGATACATTCCAAAATCCTGGAGAGAAGTGAGGGTGGCATTCATTCCCAAAGCAGGAAAGATAAACCACTGCTCAGCAAAAGACTATAGGCCCATAAGTCTCTCATCGTTTTTATTGAAAACACTAGAGAGACTTCTGGACCTTCATCTCAGAAGTAAGCTAACACCTCACACTTTTAGCAAGTCCCAACACGCCTACCTCAAAGGTAGATCAGTAGAGACGGGTCTGCACGAGGTGGTTAGCACAATTGAAGGCACACTGCAAAGGAAGGAGTTTACGTTAGCGGCATTTCTCGACATAGAGGGTGCCTTTAACAATGTCAGGATCGAGTCTATAACGGCAGCACTTGTCAACATTGGCTCACACCCGACAATCACTCGATGGCTTAGCAACATGCTTCGCCAAAGAATGATAAACGCCCAACTCTGCGCCTCAACTATCAGGAGAAGGGTAACCAGGGGTACCCCGCAAGGGGGTGTGATATCCCCCTTGTTGTGGAACATTGTCCTTAATGATCTTCTTCTCAAACTGAAGTATAAGGGATGCAGAGTGACTGCTTATGCGGACGACCTGGTTCTAATGGTAACTGGCAGATTCCTGCCAACAGTCAGTGAGCTAATGAGCGCCGCACTGAGTGAAACTCTGCGATGGGCAGAACACAACGGTCTTGGGGCCAACCCACAAAAGACCGAACTTGTTCTGTTCACTCGAAAATATAAGATACCGAGCTTCAAGCTTCCGTCACTGGGAGGGACAGAGCTCAAGTTATCAAAGGAGGCTAAGTACCTTGGAGTAATCCTGGACTCCAAACTCTCCTGGAGGAGAAACTCGGAGGAAAGGATGAAGAAAGCGTTACAAGCCTTCTTTGTGTGCAAAAAGACCTTTGGTAAAGGATGGGGATTGCAACCGTACATCCTTCACTGGTTCTACACTGCAATTGTCAGACCTATACTGACGTACGGGGCTCTTGTATGGTGGGAGGCGGGGCACACCGACTCCTATCTAAACAATCTCCGCAAAGTCCAGAGACTAGCTTGCTTGGGAATAACAGGATGTATTCGTTCTACCCCCCAAGCAGCGCTGGATGTAATGTTAAATCTGGAGCCCATCGGAGTCTTCCTCAAGCACGCGGCAGCAAGGAGTGCGGTCAGGCTTCACGCCCAATGCCTCCTTAAGCCTGGTGCAGGTCACAACTCCATTCTACGTACAGTAGAATTGACTGTGGCTGAGAACGACTACTGGGTACCAGAACATAAGTGGGATGACAGGTTTACAGCTGAATTCCCTGACAGATCCGATTGGCAACAGGAATCTCCTTTGAGGCAGAATGAGTTGTCAATCTACACAGACGGATCAAAGACGATAGAAGGCACTGGATCGGGGGTCTTCTCCGAAGATCTTGCAACCAAGCTTTCCTTTCGTCTTCCTGACTGGTGTAGTGTGTTTCAAGCGGATATTTACGCTGTTTGGCAAGCGACCAAGTTGGTACGGACACTGGGCGGGAGCCCGAGGGACGTGTCCATCTATGTCGACAGCCAATCAGCGATAAAAGCACTCGCATCGAACACCATTAAGAGTAAACTAACCCGAGACACAGTGATGTCACTGAACCTATGCCAACCACACTCTATCAGACTTGTCTGGGTACCTGGGCACATGGGAGTGCCAGGTAACGAGGCGGCAGATGAATGTGCTCGGCTGGGATCAGCGTCATCAGAAACTCTCGCGGTGAACGATATTAAGAGACCTATTCAGCACGTGCTATCGGAACTTAATTGTTCCATGAGAACGGCGGCTGAGAGACACTGGGCAGCATCATCGGGCTGCGAGGTGTCAAAAGCACTCTGGCCAAGATACCGTCCCAAGCGAACAACCGAGCTCTTAAACTTTAAAAGGAACAAGATAAGGTTACTGACAGGAGTCTTAACGGGACACTGCTACATCGGCCGTATGGCTCAACGGTACGGTGGACCCCAACAGGACTTCTGTCGCAGCTGTGGGGACGAAGAGGAAACCGAGAGTATCCAGCATCTTCTCTGCGACTGCCCTGCACTTCTTAGAAAGCGGACCCAATTTCTGGGCCAGCCTTTCTTTGCGGAACTGGGCAGTCTTGGGAATATTCGGCTGGAGAACATGGCGCTTTTCCTTGACTCTACTGGCTGGTTCCATAGGCTACCGCAGCCCAGCAGAACTGGCCAGTAGCACGTAGACCATTAGAGCCTTTTCCTCCAATATTCCAACAATCCCTCCCAATCCCTTCTACTCTTACAGTTCACTCAGATCAGGCATCACAATGGACCATATGGTCTCCGGGTGCTCTCGACTCCGGTCGAGCTGCCTGCTCAACCTAACCTAACCTAAGTGGATTAAAAAACCTAAAGTCACGATATTTTAAAAAATATCAACGCACAGGAAATTCTTCTGATTTCGCGTGATATGCTATTGCAAAATCGAATTTCGTTTCACATAACACGCAGCTTTTCATTACATCTTTCTCTTTTTGTTTTTGCTATTTTCTGCTTCTAATGTTTCTTATGCACCGTTACTTTATACTTGTCGAATGCGTTTAATGCAAATAGTTTTGACATTTGTGAGTACTTTACCTTACTTATTTTTATTGAATTACTGTTTACTTAATACATTAATTTAAATATAGTGACTGAATAACATGAGTTTTCAATTTCGTTTAATGTGAATACTGCGGCTTCTTAAAATAAGTTTTCAGGTTAGGCTAGGTTAGGTTGAGCAGACGGCTCGATCGGAGTCGAAAGCACCCAGAGACCAAATGGTCCATTGTGATGTCTGATATGTATAAACTGTAGGAATAGAAGGGATTGGGAGGGTTTGTTGGGAGAGTGGAGGAAAATTCTGATTATTTCATTTTGTCTATGTGCTACTGGCCAGTCCTGTTGGGCTGCGGTAGCCTCTGGAACTAGCCAGTAGAGTCAAGAAAAAGCGCCAAGTTCTCCAGCCGAATATTCCCAAGACTGCCCAGTTCAACGAAGAAAGGCTTGCCCAGAAATTGAGTCCTCTTTCTAAGAAGTGCAGGGCAGTCGCGGAGAAGATGCTGGACATTCTCGAGTTCCACTTCATCCCCGCAGCTGCGACAGAAGTCCTGTTTGGATCCACCGTACCGTTGGGCCATACGGCCGATGTAACAGTGTCCCGTTAAGACTCCTGTCAGTAACCTTATCTTGTTCTTTGTGAAGTTTAAGAGCTCGGTTGTTCGCTTAGGGTTGCATCTTGGCCATAGTGCTTTTGACACTCAACAGCCGTTCTCCCAAAAAGTGTTGTGGGCATTAGCATCACACCCAAGGATTAGATCTGTGCACTCTTTCTGCGTGTGCTGAATAAGGGCTCGGATACTTTCCGACGGTGGATCCTTCTTTTCATACGGGAGGTATGCCGAGGCCAGGTATAGATTTGGTCCGTTCCTTCGCTTGCATAGCACTACCGTCAAGTCCCTGTTGCTGTAACTGGAAGAGAAGAGCACATTAAGTCCAGTTCTTACCACGATACAGGTTCTAGACTTATCACAGTTTTCGGGACAAGGAGATGGTATCCGCGGGCACCCAAACCATTAACCCTTTCACCTTCGATCCAGGGTTCTTGGATAAGAGCTAATCCACCCTCTCCTTGTCCATCCACCGTAATAGGTCTTTCGAAGGAACCCTCGAGTGGTGCAGATTAATCTGCACTACCCGAATTCTCTCCGGTCGCCCTAGCATCCCTGCGCCCAGCGCCTCCAGGAACGATTGCTCGAATGCAACCCATTCCCATCTTCAGCCGGCCTTGCTTACGAAGGAGTTGGCTTTTGGACTCTGGACCACTGCTGATCCAGAGATCCATTCCGTTTCCTTTGTCACGGGCGAGACCTGTCTTGATCGTCCAGTCCGCTGTGTGGCAGTCCGCATTCTGGCTCTTGATAAGCGTGGTTCGATCCTCCCGGATGGGAGGTGGGATCCAGACCTTAATGATCGTTCGCTCGGGAATTTGGTCAACAGGGACGACGTCAATCATTGCTCCTGGCCAAGGTGCTTACTGCTTCAGCAGTGTGTCTTTGAGAAATCGCAGGGGATTCCTCGTTGGCACATGCCACTACTTTGACACCCTTGTACCGATGCCGTCGAACTCTGCCACGAACGGATTCTGCGGTCGAAAGCAGCAATCCCCTGGTCGATTAACCCTTCCAGGATAAGCCAGTTATCGATAGAGAGCTTCCCATCCGGGTTGCTTCTGTCAATTATGGCTACCTGTATCTCCGGCTTCGTGCTTAAGCTGGCCAGGATGTCCCCTGGACACAACCGCTTGCCGAGTCGTCCGACCTCTGCCTCTTGCTAACAGGTGGGTTGGTCTTTTTCGGTTGCTTGCTCACCGTTCTGTCCTTTCCAGGAGATGTGGCTTTTGCAAGCTTACCGGGTGAACACATTTTTCCTTTTGAAGGTGACTTGGGTTTCGTTGGTTCCACCAACTTCGACGTGGAAGGTTTAACTTCCTCCGTAGGGTTGGCTACGGCTACTGCCTGAAACCCCTGGTCACCTTGAATCCGAGGATTCATGATGCATTTTATACTTGCTGCCAAATACCTCTGACCATGGTCCTGGATCTCAGCTTTCCAGAGAAAAACCGAAAAGCTTGGGTCCTGCCCCTCAGCTAGAAACTGAAAGTCTCATGAGCGAGCAAGTGATGCAGACATCTCTTGGTCGCCCGAGACGATGCAGTATCCATTGCCCAGCCCGCACCCTCGTGGAGGGTTCAGTCAGAGGATTTTTGCTAGCCAAAAAAAAAAGTGTTTAAGTTTGAATCAATGTGAATTCTGCGATTACATGAAATAAGTTTTTATTTTGATTTTTTGTTTCTAAACAAACTATTATTATTTATAAAAAACCGGTGCATTAGAAAATAATAGAACATAGCAGAAAATAGCAAACACAGAAAGAGAAAAATCAAACAAACGCGAGACCCGTAGACCCGTATGAAAATATCATTTGCTCTGCTCTCAACTTTTTACTACCGCTACGGCTACGCAGAGCACAGCATTATATATTTTGCAATTGCTATAGCGGTAGTTGATCGCGCGACGAAACTAAGAGCATAGCAGAGCACAAACTTTTTCGTTGTTCTGCTATGGCTCTGCAACGGCTCTCGTCAAAGTGAGAGCGGTAGCAATAGCAAAACGAAATACTACGGGAGTAGCGTAGCTTTTCAAACGCTGCATACAATCTTGCAACTTAGCGAACTTCCTACAAGGATCGCGTTGGTTCTAATGGTAGAGTGTTGGTCGGATTTGCATTTGATTGCGGGTTCGATCCCCGGTGAAGATTGCCATTATTATTACTATTCATTATATTTTATATACTAACTAGCAAACCCGGCGAACTCCGTTTCACCACCAGACCACCAGGCTTTATATCTTTTGGTGATTAAAAGGTGAATAAATTTGTATTTTGTTTTTTATTTGCAAAGGATAATGTTTGTTTTATTTCATAACAGTAATGAATTCATTTCAACTACAAAAATAAATTGTTATTTAGTTGAACTTCTCTAAGTAAATACAAAGTGAATACTGAATCGTACGTGTCCGCAAATTATCCGTGTCATTGAAGTGCTCTGTGGTAAACCACATTTTATGGTCTGACGTTAACACAAACAAAGCGGATGGTTTCCCAACTCGTGAACACGCAACGTATAACTGCTTATGTGAAAAACAATGATTTTATAAATTTATCCCGCAAACACTAAGCGATTGGCCTTGCGACTTGTTAATTGTCATTGCGAACGCAATGCGAACTGGAAATTGCAATCGTTTGAAGTCAAGCGGAAGATCAGTCGGAATCATTGGTATTCGAGGAATACCTCATTTTTACCTGCGTACTTTCCATTGATAATGGTTGCCTCAATCAAATTCGGCATAAGTCTTTTTACCGAAAGTCGAATACCGTTGCAAAGTTCACAGTTTTCAAATGCGCAAACGATTTTGGGCCACGTACATTTAGCAACAGCAGTCGCAAATAAAAACATTCATCATTTCTAGGATGAACGGTATACATGCGACCTAGTGCATCAGTGGAAAACACCTGTGGCCAATCTGGAACTGAAAATTTGAAATTTCTTTGTTGATTAATTCCAAGTGTGATACTTGGGCATTTCAACATACATCAGCGTCGCTGCGAATGGATTTGCCTCACACATTGCAAAGAAGCTAGTCAATGTTGTCGATGGTGGTCTCTCAGTTCGTTGTGCCGCATTAGCCTCAGTGAAATTAACTCTTTGGCCATTTTCCAAATGCACTGCTAAATGTACAACTGTGGGATATCTTTCATGAATTTAAAAAAAAACAATAATCGCCACAGTGCTTCATTAGTCTTTTGTGACGTACTTGCACAAATATTTGATTGATTTGGCCGAATGACAGCTCTCAACGTTTGCATGTGCTTTGAAAATTCGTGATAGCAGCGGGCAATATGGTACAATGAATTCATTTCTGATCTCAATCTCTTGATTTTGAACTTTAACTTTGATAGTTCGACCATTATCTTCTTTTGAACGCCGACGATAAACTGGATATCCATCGTTCCCTGTGACTGTTTCAGCAACTAACGGTCGCGGATATCGTTTTGTGCACTTTCCATCAGCCATGCAATGCGATAATGGATTTAATGCACCGCACGGTCCATGCACCATCTGTGTCGTCACAATGTCGTGTAGATGGGGATCAGTGACTGGATCAGGAATTTCAGCTGATATGATGTCATCCACTTCATTTGAATGTAATTTGTTCAGCAACCAAATTAGGATATGAGCATGCGGTAGTCCATGCTTCTGCCATTCCACCGAGTACATATAACAACGAGTGTCACCAAAAACTAGATATTTAGTAAGCACATCCATCATAACCTTGAGTTTCTGCTGAAATACTCTGCCGATTATGTCATGGCGATCTTGCGGTTTTTGGCCCGGTTCCAACTCACGTTCAATTTCCGTCCACTTCGGATTGCATGTGAAGGTAATAAATAAATCCGGAGTTCCATAGTTTCACACGTACGTCATAGCGTCTTGAGGGTATTCGTGCATGTGGCGTGGGCTTCCGATATAAGATGATGGGAGAATCGTCAGACGTTCTCACGCAAGTGTATATAGTCCTCAGATCGTAGCTTTGCCTGATTGAATCAAATAAACGCTAAACGTTCGGTCTCGACTTTGACGTACATGTCGACAGCGAATTGCTGGAATAGCCGACGGCACTTCAGAATGACATTCTCCTCATGTGTACGAATTATTTATTTTTATTTATTAAATAAAGAAATTAATAAAATTATGACTAAAAGAGTAAAATTATGATTAAAAATATTTTTATAGTTTAAAATAGAAAAAAAAAAGAATTCAATTAAAATTAAAATATGAAATTCTGGGGGTGTTTAGGCAATATTAATGTAACCCAGCATTCGCTGCATGGATTGGGGAAAATCCAGGAAAACCCCAATCAGGTCAGATGGTAGGTTAGTTAGCTAGTTAGCGTCCGACCTCTGCCTCTTGCTAACAGGTGGGTTGGTCTTTTTCGGTTGCTTGCTCACCGTTCTGTCCTTTCCAGGTGTGGCTTTTGCAAGCTTACCGGGTGCACACTTTTTTCCTTTTGAAGGTGACTTGGGTTTCGTTGGTTCCACCAACTTCGACGTGGAAGGTTTAACTTCCTCCGTCGGGTTGGCTACGGCTACTGCGTGAAACCCCTGGTCACCTTGGCACCGTACACTCCTACTCGGTGCAGCGGACTGAGTGTTGCTGGACAGGCCAGCGAGCCTCAAGAACCGCCTCACGTTGTATTCGTGCTTCTTCCGCAGTTTCCTCTCACGCTCGTTCAACGACTCTGGGTTGCGGCCTTCCAGTCCCTTAAGGAACTTTAAAGAGCTCTTGTACCCTGAGCGACCCATCACTGGCGACCACTGGCAACACGCAGAGAGGATTTCTCCTCCCCGTGACCACCGGTGGTAGCGGTCACACTTCCCCCTGACGTTTGGGCTGACATCCCAGTCCGAGTTGACTCATCAGTCTTCACCTTCATGCTTGAATCCGAGGATTCATGATGCATTTTATACTTGCTGCCAAGTACCTCTGACCATGGTGCTGGACCTCAGCTTTCCAGAATAAATCTGAAAAGCTTGGGTCCAGTTCCTTAGCTAGAAACTGAAAAGTCTCATGAGAGAGCAAGTGATGCAGACATCTCTTGGTCACCCGAGACGATGCAGTATCCATTGCCCAGCCGGCACCCTAGTGGAGGGTTCAGTCAGATGATTTTTGCCAACCAAAAAAATAAGTTTTTAAGTTTGAATCAATGTGAATACTGCGATTACCTGAAATAAGTTTTTAATTTGTTTTTTTTTGTTTCTAAATAAACTATTATTATTTATAAAATAACGGTGCATAAGATAATAATAGAGCATAGCAGAAAATAGCGAAAACAGAAAGAGAAAAATCAAACAAACGCGAGACCCGTAGCATATGAAAATATCATTTGCTCTGCTCTCAACTTTTTACTACCGCTACGGCTACGCAGAGCACAGCATTATATTTTTGCTATTGCTATAGCGGTTGTTGATCGCGCGACGAAACTAAGAGCATAGCAGAGCACAAACTTTTTCGTTGCTGAGAGCGGTAGCAATAGCAAAACGAAATACTACGGGAGTAGCGTAGCTTTTCAAACGCTGCATACAAGCTTGCAACTTAGCGAACTTCCTACAAGGATCGCGTTGGCTCTAATGGTAGAGTGTTGGTCTGATTTGCATTTGAGTGCGGGTTCGATCCCCGGAGATATATACGCGATTTACATAAAAAAAAACTTGACTTGTTCTAGATTTATGCATATTGTGAGCGAAGGGGGCGTGGCATTCAATAAACTGGATCTGCCTAAGGATCTGCGTAAGGAATGCAGGAACCTATGTACCAAATTTGGAATCTCTATGTCTTATAGTCTCTGAGATCTAGGTGTTCATACGGACAGACTAACAGGCGGACAGACGGACATGGCTATATCGTCTCGGCTGTTGATATACAAAAAAAATACAAATTTCAGAATATTCTTTGTTATATTTTTTGTTAAAATATCACTTAAGTTTTTTGTTTTCTCTCGAAATGGGTTGCGGGTATCATACGGTCGAGCACTCTCGACTATAGCTTTCTTACTTGTTTTTATAATACGCTTCAAAATTTTGTTGTCCAGTGTGTTTCTCGTAGATATCCATTGAAGTCTAATAGGCCACATTGGTTTTCTCGGGAATTAAGTGGATTAAAAAACCTAAAGTCACGATATTTTAAAAAATATCAACGCACAGGAAATTCTTCTGATTTCGCGTGATATGCTATTGCAAAATCGAATTTCGTTTCACATAACACGCAGCTTTTCAATACATCTTTCTCTTTTTGTTTTTGCTATTTTCTGCTTCTAATGTTTCTTATGCACCGTTACTTTATACTTGTCGAATGCGTTTAATGCAAATAGTTTTGACATTTGTGAGTACTTTACCTTACTTATTTTTATTGAATTACTGTTTACTTAATACATTAATTTAAATATAGTGACTGAATAACATGAGTTTTCAATTTCGTTTAATGTGAATACTGCGGCTTCTTAAAATAAGTTTTCAGGTTAGGCTAGGTTAGGTTGAGCAGACGGCTCGATCGGAGTCGAAAGCACCCAGAGACCAAATGGTCCATTGTGATGTCTGATATGTATAAACTGTAGGAATAGAAGGGATTGGGAGGGTTTGTTGGGAGAGTGGAGGAAAATTCTGATTATTTCATTTTGTCTATGTGCTACTGGCCAGTCCTGTTGGGCTGCGGTAGCCTCTGGAACTAGCCAGTAGAGTCAAGAAAAAGCGCCAAGTTCTCCAGCCGAATATTCCCAAGACTGCCCAGTTCAACGAAGAAAGGCTTGCCCAGAAATTGAGTCCTCTTTCTAAGAAGTGCAGGGCAGTCGCGGAGAAGATGCTGGACATTCTCGAGTTCCACTTCATCCCCGCAGCTGCGACAGAAGTCCTGTTTGGATCCACCGTACCGTTGGGCCATACGGCCGATGTAACAGTGTCCCGTTAAGACTCCTGTCAGTAACCTTATCTTGTTCTTTGTGAAGTTTAAGAGCTCGGTTGTTCGCTTAGGGTTGCATCTTGGCCATAGTGCTTTTGACACTTCGCAGCCCGATGATGATGCCCAGTGTTTCTCAACAGCCGTTCTCCCAAAAAGTGTTGTGGGCATTAGCATCGCACCCAAGGATTAGATCTGTGCACTCTTTCTGCGTGTGCTGAATAAGGGCTCGGATACTTTCCGACGGTGGATTCTTCTCTTCATACGGGAGGTATACCGAGGCCAGGTATAGATTTGGTCCGTTCCTTCGCTTGCATAGCACTACCGTCAAGTCCCTGTTGCTGTAACTGGAAGAGAAGAGCACATTAAGTCCGGTTCTTACCACGATACAGGTTCTAGACTTATCACAGTTTTCGGGACAAGGAGATGGTATCCGCGGGCACCCAAACCATTAACCCTTTCACCTTCGATCCAGGGTTCTTGGATAAGAGCTAATCCACCCTCTCCTTGTCCATCCACCGTAATAGGTCTTTCGAAGGAACCCTCGAGTGGTGCAGATTAATCTGCACTACCCGAATTCTCTCCGGTCGCCCTAGCATCCCTGCGCCCAGCGCCTCCAGGAACGATTGCTCGAATGCAACCCATTCCCATCTTCAGCCGGCCTTGCTTACGAAGGAGTTGGCTTTTGGACTCTGGACCACTGCTGATCCAGAGATCCATTCCGTTTCCTTTGTCACGGGCGAGACCTGTCTTGATCGTCCAGTCCGCTGTGTGGCAGTCCGCATTCTGGCTCTTGATAAGCGTGGTTCGATCCTCCCGGATGGGAGGTGGGATCCAGACCTTAATGATCGTTCGCTCGGGAATTTGGTCAACAGGGACGACGTCAATCATTGCTCCTGGCCAAGGTGCTTACTGCTTCAGCAGTGTGTCTTTGAGAAATCGCAGGGGATTCCTCGTTGGCACATGCCACTACTTTGACACCCTTGTACCGATGCCGTCGAACTCTGCCACGAACGGATTCTGCGGTCGAAAGCAGCAATCCCCTGGTCGATTAACCCTTCCAGGATAAGCCAGTTATCGATAGAGAGCTTCCCATCCGGGTTGCTTCTGTCAATTATGGCTACCTGTAGCTCCGGCTTCGTGCTTAAGCTGGCCAGGATGTCCCCTGGACACAACCGCTTGCCGAGTCGTCCGACCTCTGCCTCTTGCTAACAGGTGGGTTGGTCTTTTTCGGTTGCTTGCTCACCGTTCTGTCCTTTCCAGGAGATGTGGCTTTTGCAAGCTTACCGGGTGAACACATTTTTCCTTTTGAAGGTGACTTGGGTTTCGTTGGTTCCACCAACTTCGACGTGGAAGGTTTAACTTCCTCCGTAGGGTTGGCTACGGCTACTGCCTGAAACCCCTGGTCACCTTGAATCCGAGGATTCATGATGCATTTTATACTTGCTGCCAAATACCTCTGACCATGGTCCTGGATCTCAGCTTTCCAGAGAAAAACCGAAAAGCTTGGGTCCTGCCCCTCAGCTAGAAACTGAAAGTCTCATGAGCGAGCAAGTGATGCAGACATCTCTTGGTCGCCCGAGACGATGCAGTATCCATTGCCCAGCCCGCACCCTCGTGGAGGGTTCAGTCAGAGGATTTTTGCTAGCCAAAAAAAAAAGTGTTTAAGTTTGAATCAATGTGAATTCTGCGATTACATGAAATAAGTTTTTATTTTGATTTTTTGTTTCTAAACAAACTATTATTATTTATAAAAAACCGGTGCATTAGAAAATAATAGAACATAGCAGAAAATAGCAAACACAGAAAGAGAAAAATCAAACAAACGCGAGACCCGTAGACCCGTATGAAAATATCATTTGCTCTGCTCTCAACTTTTTACTACCGCTACGGCTACGCAGAGCACAGCATTATATATTTTGCAATTGCTATAGCGGTAGTTGATCGCGCGACGAAACTAAGAGCATAGCAGAGCACAAACTTTTTCGTTGTTCTGCTATGGCTCTGCAACGGCTCTCGTCAAAGTGAGAGCGGTAGCAATAGCAAAACGAAATACTACGGGAGTAGCGTAGCTTTTCAAACGCTGCATACAATCTTGCAACTTAGCGAACTTCCTACAAGGATCGCGTTGGTTCTAATGGTAGAGTGTTGGTCGGATTTGCATTTGATTGCGGGTTCGATCCCCGGTGAAGATTGCCATTATTATTACTATTCATTATATTTTATATACTAACTAGCAAACCCGGCGAACTCCGTTTCACCACCAGACCACCAGGCTTTATATCTTTTGGTGATTAAAAGGTGAATAAATTTGTATTTTGTTTTTTATTTGCAAAGGATAATGTTTGTTTTATTTCATAACAGTAATGAATTCATTTCAACTACAAAAATAAATTGTTATTTAGTTGAACTTCTCTAAGTAAATACAAAGTGAATACTGAATCGTACGTGTCCGCAAATTATCCGTGTCATTGAAGTGCTCTGTGGTAAACCACATTTTATGGTCTGACGTTAACACAAACAAAGCGGATGGTTTCCCAACTCGTGAACACGCAACGTATAACTGCTTATGTGAAAAACAATGATTTTCTAAATTTATCCCGCAAACACTAAGCGATTGGCCTTGCGACTTGTTAATTGTCATTGCGAACGCAATGCGAACTGGAAATTGCAATCGTTTGAAGTCAAGCGGAAGATCAGTCGGAATCATTGGTATTCGAGGAATACCTCATTTTTACCTGCGTACTTTCCATTGATAATGGTTGCCTCAATCAAATTCGGCATAAGTCTTTTTACCGAAAGTCGAATACCGTTGCAAAGTTCACAGTTTTCAAATGCGCAAACGATTTTGGGCCACGTACATTTAGCAACAGCAGTCGCAAATAAAAACATTCATCATTTCTAGGATGAACGGTATACATGCGACCTAGTGCATCAGTGGAAAACACCTGTGGCCAATCTGGAACTGAAAATTTGAAATTTCTTTGTTGATTAATTCCAAGTGTGATACTTGGGCATTTCAACATACATCAGCGTCGCTGCGAATGGATTTGCCTCACACATTGCAAAGAAGCTAGTCAATGTTGTCGATGGTGGTCTCTCAGTTCGTTGTGCCGCATTAGCCTCAGTGAAATTAACTCTTTGGCCATTTTCCAAATGCACTGCTAAATGTACAACTGTGGGATATCTTTCATGAATTTAAAAAAAAACAATAATCGCCACAGTGCTTCATTAGTCTTTTGTGACGTACTTGCACAAATATTTGATTGATTTGGCCGAATGACAGCTCTCAACGTTTGCATGTGCTTTGAAAATTCGTGATAGCAGCGGGCAATATGGTACAATGAATTCATTTCTGATCTCAATCTCTTGATTTTGAACTTTAACTTTGATAGTTCGACCATTATCTTCTTTTGAACGCCGACGATAAACTGGATATCCATCGTTCCCTGTGACTGTTTCAGCAACTAACGGTCGCGGATATCGTTTTGTGCACTTTCCATCAGCCATGCAAGGCGATAATGGATTTAATGCACCGCACGGTCCATGCACCATCTGTGTCGTCACAATGTCGTGTAAATGGGGATCAGTGACTGGATCAGGAATTTCAGCTGATATGATGTCATCCACTTCATTTGAATGTAATTTGTTCAGCAACCAAATTAGGATATGAGCATGCGGTAGTCCATGCTTCTGCCATTCCACCGAGTACATATAACAACGAGTGTCACCAAAAACTAGATATTTAGTAAGCACATCCATCATAACCTTGAGTTTCTGCTGAAATACTCTGCCGATTATGTCATGGCGATCTTGCGGTTTTTGGCCCGGTTCCAACTCACGTTCAATTTCCGTCCACTTCGGATTGCATGTGAAGGTAATAAATAAATCCGGAGTTCCATAGTTTCACACGTACGTCATAGCGTCTTGAGGGTATTCGTGCATGTGGCGTGGGCTTCCGATATAAGATGATGGGAGAATCGTCAGACGTTCTCACGCAAGTGTATATAGTCCTCAGATCGTAGCTTTGCCTGATTGAATCAAATAAACGCTAAACGTTCGGTCTCGACTTTGACGTACATGTCGACAGCGAATTGCTGGAATAGCCGACGGCACTTCAGAATGACATTCTCCTCATGTGTACGAATTATTTATTTTTATTTATTAAATAAAGAAATTAATAAAATTATGACTAAAAGAGTAAAATTATGATTAAAAATATTTTTATAGTTTAAAATAGAAAAAAAAAAAAGAATTCAATTAAAATTAAAATATGAAATTCTGGGGGTGTTTAGGCAATATTAATGTAACCCAGCATTCGCTGCATGGATTGGGGAAAATCCAGGAAAACCCCAATCAGGTCAGATGGTAGGTTAGTTAGCTAGTTAGCGTCCGACCTCTGCCTCTTGCTAACAGGTGGGTTGGTCTTTTTCGGTTGCTTGCTCACCGTTCTGTCCTTTCCAGGTGTGGCTTTTGCAAGCTTACCGGGTGCACACTTTTTTCC
Source organism: Drosophila immigrans (assembly GCA_963583835.1). Lineage (NCBI taxonomy): Eukaryota > Metazoa > Arthropoda > Insecta > Diptera > Drosophilidae > Drosophila > Drosophila immigrans. Next base: position 3,855,003 of record OY757143.1, read on the forward strand.
TTTTGAAGGTGACTTGGGTTTCGTTGGTTCCACCAACTTCGACGTGGAAGGTTTAACTTCCTCCGTCGGGTTGGCTACGGCTACTGCGTGAAACCCCTGGTCACCTTGGCACCGTACACACCTACTCGGTGCAGCGGACTGAGTGTTGCTGGACAGGCCAGCGAGCCTCAAGAACCGCCTCACGTTGTATTCGTGCTTCTTCCGCAGTTTCCTCTCACGCTCGTTCAACGACTCTGGGTTGCGGCCTTCCAGTCCCTTAAGGAACTTTAGAGAGCTCTTGTACCCTGAGCGACCCATCACTGGCGACCACTGGCAACACGCAGAGAGGATTTCTCCTCCCCGTGACCACCGGTGGTAGCGGTCACACTTCGCCCTGACGTTTGGGCTGACATCCCAGTCCGAGTTGACTCATCAGTCTTCACCTTCATGCTTGAATCCGAGGATTCATGATGCATTTTATACTTGCTGCCAAGTACCTCTGACCATGGTGCTGGACCTCAGCTTTCCAGAATAAATCTGAAAAGCTTGGGTCCAGTTCCTTAGCTAGAAACTGAAAAGTCTCATGAGAGAGCAAGTGATGCAGACATCTCTTGGTCACCCGAGACGATGCAGTATCCATTGCCCAGCCGGCACCCTAGTGGAGGGTTCAGTCAGATGATTTTTGCCAACCAAAAAAATAAGTTTTTAAGTTTGAATCAATGTGAATACTGCGATTACCTGAAATAAGTTTTTAATTTGTTTTTTTTTGTTTCTAAATAAACTATTATTATTTATAAAATAACGGTGCATAAGATAATAATAGAGCATAGCAGAAAATAGCGAAAACAGAAAGAGAAAAATCAAACAAACGCGAGACCCGTAGCATATGAAAATATCATTTGCTCTGCTCTCAACTTTTTACTACCGCTACGGCTACGCAGAGCACAGCATTATATTTTTGCTATTGCTATAGCGGTTGTTGATCGCGCGACGAAACTAAGAGCATAGCAGAGCACAAACTTTTTCGTTGCTGAGAGCGGTAGCAATAGCAAAACGAAATACTACGGGAGTAGCGTAGCTTTTCAAACGCTGCATACAAGCTTGCAACTTAGCGAACTTCCTACAAGGATCGCGTTGGCTCTAATGGTAGAGTGTTGGTCTGATTTGCATTTGAGTGCGGGTTCGATCCCCGGAGATATATACGCGATTTACATAAAAAAAAACTTGACTTGTTCTAGATTTATGCATATTGTGAGCGAAGGGGGCGTGGCATTCAATAAACTGGATCTGCCTAAGGATCTGCGTAAGGAATGCAGGAACCTATGTACCAAATTTGGAATCTCTATGTCTTATAGTCTCTGAGATCTAGGTGTTCATACGGACAGACTAACAGGCGGACAGACGGACATGGCTATATCGTCTCGGCTGTTGATATACAAAAAAAATACAAATTTCAGAATATTCTTTGTTATATTTTTTGTTAAAATATCACTTAAGTTTTTTGTTTTCTCTCGAAATGGGTTGCGGGTATCATACGGTCGAGCACTCTCGACTATAGCTTTCTTACTTGTTTTTATAATACGCTTCAAAATTTTGTTGTCCAGTGTGTTTCTCGTAGATATCCATTGAAGTCTAATAGGCCACATTGGTTTTCTCGGGAATTAAGTGTATTAAAAAACCTAAAGTCACGATATTTTAAAAAATATCAACGCACAGGAAATTCTTCTGATTTCGCGTGATATGCTATTGCAAAATCGAATTTCGTTTCACATAACACGCAGCTTTTCAATACATCTTTCTCTTTTTGTTTTTGCTATTTTCTGCTTCTAATGTTTCTTATGCACCGTTACTTTATACTTGTCGAATGCGTTTAATGCAAATAGTTTTGACATTTGTGAGTACTTTACCTTACTTATTTTTATTGAATTACTGTTTACTTAATACATTAATTTAAATATAGTGACTGAATAACATGAGTTTTCAATTTCGTTTAATGTGAATACTGCGGCTTCTTAAAATAAGTTTTCAGGTTAGGCTAGGTTAGGTTGAGCAGACGGCTCGATCGGAGTCGAAAGCACCCAGAGACCAAATGGTCCATTGTGATGTCTGATATGTATAAACTGTAGGAATAGAAGGGATTGGGAGGGTTTGTTGGGAGAGTGGAGGAAAATTCTGATTATTTCATTTTGTCTATGTGCTACTGGCCAGTCCTGTTGGGCTGCGGTAGCCTCTGGAACTAGCCAGTAGAGTCAAGAAAAAGCGCCAAGTTCTCCAGCCGAATATTCCCAAGACTGCCCAGTTCAACGAAGAAAGGCTTGCCCAGAAATTGAGTCCTCTTTCTAAGAAGTGCAGGGCAGTCGCGGAGAAGATGCTGGACATTCTCGAGTTCCACTTCATCCCCGCAGCTGCGACAGAAGTCCTGTTTGGATCCACCGTACCGTTGGGCCATACGGCCGATGTAACAGTGTCCCGTTAAGACTCCTGTCAGTAACCTTATCTTGTTCTTTGTGAAGTTTAAGAGCTCGGTTGTTCGCTTAGGGTTGCATCTTGGCCATAGTGCTTTTGACACTTCGCAGCCCGATGATGATGCCCAGTGTTTCTCAACAGCCGTTCTCCCAAAAAGTGTTGTGGGCATTAGCATCACACCCAAGGATTAGATCTGTGCACTCTTTCTGCGTGTGCTGAATAAGGGCTCGGATACTTTCCGACGGTGGATCCTTCTCTTCATACGGGAGGTATACCGAGGCCAGGTATAGATTTGGTCCGTTCCTTCGCTTGCATAGCACTACCGTCAAGTCCCTGTTGCTGTAACTGGAAGAGAAGAGCACATTAAGTCCGGTTCTTACCACGATACAGGTTCTAGACTTATCACAGTTTTCGGGACAAGGAGATGGTATCCGCGGGCACCCAAACCATTAACCCTTTCACCTTCGATCCAGGGTTCTTGGATAAGAGCTAATCCACCCTCTCCTTGTCCATCCACCGTAATAGGTCTTTCGAAGGAACCCTCGAGTGGTGCAGATTAATCTGCACTACCCGAATTCTCTCCGGTCGCCCTAGCATCCCTGCGCCCAGCGCCTCCAGGAACGATTGCTCGAATGCAACCCATTCCCATCTTCAGCCGGCCTTGCTTACGAAGGAGTTGGCTTTTGGACTCTGGACCACTGCTGATCCAGAGATCCATTCCGTTTCCTTTGTCACGGGCGAGACCTGTCTTGATCGTCCAGTCCGCTGTGTGGCAGTCCGCATTCTGGCTCTTGATAAGCGTGGTTCGATCCTCCCGGATGGGAGGTGGGATCCAGACCTTAATGATCGTTCGCTCGGGAATTTGGTCAACAGGGACGACGTCAATCATTGCTCCTGGCCAAGGTGCTTACTGCTTCAGCAGTGTGTCTTTGAGAAATCGCAGGGGATTCCTCGTTGGCACATGCCACTACTTTGACACCCTTGTACCGATGCCGTCGAACTCTGCCACGAACGGATTCTGCGGTCGAAAGCAGCAATCCCCTGGTCGATTAACCCTTCCAGGATAAGCCAGTTATCGATAGAGAGCTTCCCATCCGGGTTGCTTCTGTCAATTATGGCTACCTGTAGCTCCGGCTTCGTGCTTAAGCTGGCCAGGATGTCCCCTGGACACAACCGCTTGCCGAGTCGTCCGACCTCTGCCTCTTGCTAACAGGTGGGTTGGTCTTTTTCGGTTGCTTGCTCACCGTTCTGTCCTTTCCAGGAGATGTGGCTTTTGCAAGCTTACCGGGTGAACACATTTTTCCTTTTGAAGGTGACTTGGGTTTCGTTGGTTCCACCAACTTCGACGTGGAAGGTTTAACTTCCTCCGTCGGGTTGGCTACGGCTACTGCCTGAAACCCCTGGTCACCTTGAATCCGAGGATTCATGATGCATTTTATACTTGCTGCCAAATACCTCTGACCATGGTCCTGGACCTCAGCTTTCCAGAGAAAAACCGACAAGCTTGGGTCCTGCCCCTCAGCTAGAAACTGAAAAGTCTCATGAGCGAGCAAGTGATGCAGACATCTCTTGGTCGCCCGAGACGATGCAGTATCCATTGCCCAGCCCGCACCCTCGTGGAGGGTTCAGTCAGAGGATTTTTGCCAGCCAAAATAAAAAAGTTTTTAAGTTTGAATCAATGTGAATTCTGCGATTATATGAAATAAGTTTTTATTTTGATTTTTTGTTTCTAAACAAACTATTATTATTTATAAAAAACCGGTGCATAAGAAAATAATAGAACATAGCAGAAAATAGCAAAAACAGAAAGAGAAAAATCAAACAAACGCGAGACCCGTAGCATATGAAAATATCATTTGCTCTGCTCTCAACTTTTTACTACCGCTACGGCTACGCAGAGCACAGCATTATATATTTTGCAATTGCTATAGCGGTAGTTGATCGCGCGACGAAACTAAGAGCATAGCAGAGCACAAACTTTTTCGTTGTTCTGCTATGGCTCTGCAACGGCTCTCGTCAAAGTGAGAGCGGTAGCAATAGCAAAACGAAATACTACGGGAGTAGCGTAGCTTTTCAAACGCTGCATACAAGCTTGCAACTTAGCGAACTTCCTACAAGGATCGCGTTGGTTCTAATAGTAGAGTGTTGGTCGGATTTGCATTTGATTGCGGGTTCGATCCCCGGTGAAGATTGCCATTATTATTACTATTCATTATATTTTATATACTAACTAGCAAACCCGCCGAACTCCGTTTCACCACCAGACCACCAGGCTTTATATCTTTTGGTGATTAAAAGGTGAATACATTTGTATTTTGTTTTTTATTTGCAAAGGATAATTTTTGTTTTATTTCATAACAGTAATGAATTCATTTCAACTACAAAAATAAATTGTTATTTAGTTGAACTTCTCTTAGTAAATACAAAGTAAATACTGAATCGTACGTGTCCGCAAATTATCCGTGTCATTGAAGTGCTCTGTGGTAAACCACATTTTATGGTCTGACGTTAACACAAACAAAGCGGATGGTTTCCCAACTCGTGAACACGCAACGTATAACTGCTTATGTGAAAAACAATGATTTTCTAAATTTATCCCGCAAACACTAAGCGATTGGCCTTGCGACTTGTTAATTGTCATTGCGAACGCAATGCGAACTGGAAATTGCAATCGTTTGAAGTCAAGCGGATCAGTCGGAATCATTGGTATTCGAGGAATACCTCATTTTTACCTGCGTACTTTCCATTGATAATGGTTGCCTCAATCAAATTCGGCATAAGTCTTTTTACCGAAAGTCGAGTACCGTTGCAAAGTTCACTGTTCACAGTTTTCAAATGCGCAAACGATTTTGGGCCACGTACATTTAGCAACAGCAGTCGCAAATAAAAACATTCATCATTTCTAGGATGAACGGTATACATGCGACCTAGTGCATCAGTGGAAAACACCTGTGGCCAATCTGGAACTGAAAATTTGAAATTTCTTTGTTGATTAATTCCAAGTGTGATACTTGGGCATTTCAACATACATCAGCGTCGCTGCGAATGGATTTGCCTCACACATTGCAAAGAAGCTAGTCAATGTTGTCGATGGTGGTCTCTCAGTTCGTTGTGCCGCATTAGCCTCAGTGAAATTAACTCTTTGGCCATTTTCCAAATGCACTGCTAAATGTACAACTGTGGGATATCTTTCATGAATTTAAAAAAAAACAATAATCGCCACAGTGCTTCATTAGTCTTTTGTGACGTACTTGCACAAATATTTGATTGATTTGGCCGAATGACAGCTCTCAACGTTTGCATGTGCTTTGAAAATTCGTGATAGCAGCGGGCAATATGGACAATGAATTCATTTCTGATCTCAATCTCTTGATTTTGAACTTTAACTTTGATAGTTCGACCATTATCTTCTTTTGAACGCCGACGATAAGCTGGATATCCATCGTTCTCTGTGACTGTTTCAGCAACTAACGGTCGCGGATATCGTTTTGTGCACTTTCCATCAGCCATGCAAGGCGATAATGGATTTAATGCACCGCACGGTCCATGCACCATCTGTGTCGTCACAATGTCGTGTAGATGGGGATCAGTGACTGGATCAGGAATTTCAGCTGATATGATGTCATCCACTTCATTTGAATGTAATTTGTTCAGCAACCAAATTAGGATATGAGCATGCGGTAGTCCATGCTTCTGCCATTCCACCGAGTACATATAACAACGAGTGTCACCAAAAACTAGATATTTAGTAAGCACATCCATCATAACCTTGAGTTTCTGCTGAAATACTCTGCCGATTATGTCATGGCGATCTTGCGGTTTTTGGCCCGGTTCCAACTCACGTTCAATTTCCGTCCACTTCGGATTGCATGTGAAGGTAATAAATAAATCCGGAGTTCCATAGTTTCACACGTACGTCATAGCGTCTTGAGGGTATTCGTGCATGTGGCGTGGGCTTCCGATATAAGATGATGGGAGAATCGTCAGACGTTCTCACGCAAGTGTATATAGTCCTCAGATCGTAGCTTTGCCTGATTGAATCAAATAAACGCTAAACGTTCGGTCTCGACTTTGACGTACATGTCGACAGCGAATTGCTGGAATAGCCGACGGCACTTCAGAATGACATTCTCCTCATGTGTACGAATTATTTATTTTTATTTATTAAATAAAGAAATTAATAAAATTATGACTAAAAGAGTAAAATTATGATTAAAAATATTTTTATAGTTTAAAATAGAAAAAAAAAAGAATTCAATTAAAATTAAAATATGAAATTCTGGGGGTGTTTAGGCAATATTAATGTAACCCAGCATTCGCTGCATGGATTGGGGAAAATCCAGGAAAACCCCAATCAGGTCAGATGGTAGGTTAGTTAGCTAGTTAGCGTCCGACCTCTGCCTCTTGCTAACAGGTGGGTTGGTCTTTTTCGGTTGCTTGCTCACCGTTCTGTCCTTTCCAGGTGTGGCTTTTGCAAGCTTACCGGGTGCACACTTTTTTCCTTTTGAAGGTGACTTGGGTTTCGTTGGTTCCACCAACTTCGACGTGGAAGGTTTAACTTCCTCCGTCGGGTTGGCTACGGCTACTGCGTGAAACCCCTGGTCACCTTGGCACCGTACACTCCTACTCGGTGCAGCGGACTGAGTGTTGCTGGACAGGCCAGCGAGCCTCAAGAACCGCCTCACGTTGTATTCGTGCTTCTTCCGCAGTTTCCTCTCACGCTCGTTCAACGACTCTGGGTTGCGGCCTTCCAGTCCCTTAAGGAACTTTAGAGAGCTCTTGTACCCTGAGCGACCCATCACTGGCGACCACTGGCAACACGCAGAGAGGATTTCTCCTCCCCGTGACCACCGGTGGTAGCGGTCACACTTCGCCCTGACGTTTGGGCTGACATCCCAGTCCGAGTTGACTCATCAGTCTTCACCTTCATGCTTGAATCCGAGGATTCATGATGCATTTTATACTTGCTGCCAAGTACCTCTGACCATGGTGCTGGACCTCAGCTTTCCAGAATAAATCTGAAAAGCTTGGGTCCAGTTCCTTAGCTAGAAACTGAAAAGTCTCATGAGCGAGCAAGTGATGCAGACATCTCTTGGTCACCCGAGACGATGCAGTATCCATTGCCCAGCCGGCACCCTAGTGGAGGGTTCAGTCAGATGATTTTTGCCAACCAAAAAAATAAGTTTTTAAGTTTGAATCAATGTGAATACTGCGATTACCTGAAATAAGTTTTTAATTTGTTTTTTTTTGTTTCTAAATAAACTATTATTATTTATAAAATAACGGTGCATAAGATAATAATAGAGCATAGCAGAAAATAGCGAAAACAGAAAGAGAAAAATCAAACAAACGCGAGACCCGTAGCATATGAAAATATCATTTGCTCTGCTCTCAACTTTTTACTACCGCTACGGCTACGCAGAGCACAGCATTATATTTTTGCTATTGCTATAGCGGTTGTTGATCGCGCGACGAAACTAAGAGCATAGCAGAGCACAAACTTTTTCGTTGCTGAGAGCGGTAGCAATAGCAAAACGAAATACTACGGGAGTAGCGTAGCTTTTCAAACGCTGCATACAAGCTTGCAACTTAGCGAACTTCCTACAAGGATCGCGTTGGCTCTAATGGTAGAGTGTTGGTCTGATTTGCATTTGAGTGCGGGTTCGATCCCCGGAGATATATACGCGATTTACATAAAAAAAAACTTGACTTGTTCTAGATTTATGCATATTGTGAGCGAAGGGGGCGTGGCATTCAATAAACTGGATCTGCTTAAGGATCTGCGTAAGGAAGGCAGGAACCTATGTACCAAATTTGGAATCTCTATGTCTTATAGTCTCTGAGATCTAGGTGTTCATACGGACAGACTAACAGGCGGACAGACGGACATGGCTATATCGTCTCGGCTGTTGATATACAAAAAAATACAAATTTCAGAATATTCTTTGTTATATTTTTTGTTAAAATATCACTTAAGTTTTTTGTTTTCTCTCGAAATGGGTTGCGGGTATCATACGGTCGAGCACTCTCGACTGTAGCTTTCTTACTTGTTTTTATAATACGCTTCAAAATTTTGTTGTCCAGTGTGTTTCTCGTAGATATCCATTGAAGTCTAATAGGCCACATTGGTTTTCTCGGGAATTAAGTGTATTAAAAAACCTAAAGTCACGATATTTTAAAAAATATCAACGCACAGGAAATTCTTCTGATTTCGCGTGATATGCTATTGCAAAATCGAATTTCGTTTCACATAACACGCAGCTTTTCAATACATCTTTCTCTTTTTGTTTTTGCTATTTTCTGCTTCTAATGTTTCTTATGCACCGTTACTTTATACTTGTCGAATGCGTTTAATGCAAATAGTTTTGACATTTGTGAGTACTTTACCTTACTTATTTTTATTGAATTACTGTTTACTTAATACATTAATTTAAATATAGTGACTGAATAACATGAGTTTTCAATTTCGTTTAATGTGAATACTGCGGCTTCTTAAAATAAGTTTTCAGGTTAGGCTAGGTTAGGTTGAGCAGACGGCTCGATCGGAGTCGAAAGCACCCAGAGACCAAATGGTCCATTGTGATGTCTGATATGTATAAACTGTAGGAATAGAAGGGATTGGGAGGGTTTGTTGGGAGAGTGGAGGAAAATTCTAATTATTTCATTTTGTCTATGTGCTACTGGCCAGTCCTGTTGGGCTGCGGTAGCCAGTAGAGTCAAGAAAAAGCGCCAAGTTCTCCAGCCGAATATTCCCAAGACTGCCCAGTTCAACGAAGAAAGGCTTGCCCAGAAATTGAGTCCTCTTTCTAAGAAGTGCAGGGCAGTCGCGGAGAAGATGCTGGACATTCTCGAGTTCCACTTCATCCCCGCAGCTGCGACAGAAGTCCTGTTTGGATCCACCGTACCGTTGGGCCATACGGCCGATGTAACAGTGTCCCGTTAAGACTCCTGTCAGTAACCTTATCTTGTTCTTTGTGAAGTTTAAGAGCTCGGTTGTTCGCTTAGGGTTGCATCTTGGCCATAGTGCTTTTGACACTTCGCAGCCCGATGATGATGCCCAGTGTTTCTCAACAGCCGTTCTCCCAAAAAGTGTTGTGGGCATTAGCATCACACCCAAGGATTAGATCTGTGCACTCTTTCTGCGTGTGCTGAATAAGGGCTCGGATACTTTCCGACGGTGGATCCTTCTCTTCATACGGGAGGTATACCGAGGCCAGGTATAGATTTGGTCCGTTCCTTCGCTTGCATAGCACTACCGTCAAGTCCCTGTTGCTGTAACTGGAAGAGAAGAGCACATTAAGTCCGGTTCTTACCACGATACAGGTTCTAGACTTATCACAGTTTTCGGGACAAGGAGATGGTATCCGCGGGCACCCAAACCATTAACCCTTTCACCTTCGATCCAGGGTTCTTGGATAAGAGCTAATCCACCCTCTCCTTGTCCATCCACCGTAATAGGTCTTTCGAAGGAACCCTCGAGTGGTGCAGATTAATCTGCACTACCCGAATTCTCTCCGGTCGCCCTAGCATCCCTGCGCCCAGCGCCTCCAGGAACGATTGCTCGAATGCAACCCATTCCCATCTTCAGCCGGCCTTGCTTACGAAGGAGTTGGCTTTTGGACTCTGGACCACTGCTGATCCAGAGATCCATTCCGTTTCCTTTGTCACGGGCGAGACCTGTCTTGATCGTCCAGTCCGCTGTGTGGCAGTCCGCATTCTGGCTCTTGATAAGCGTGGTTCGATCCTCCCGGATGGGAGGTGGGATCCAGACCTTAATGATCGTTCGCTCGGGAATTTGGTCAACAGGGACGACGTCAATCATTGCTCCTGGCCAAGGTGCTTACTGCTTCAGCAGTGTGTCTTTGAGAAATCGCAGGGGATTCCTCGTTGGCACATGCCACTACTTTGACACCCTTGTACCGATGCCGTCGAACTCTGCCACGAACGGATTCTGCGGTCGAAAGCAGCAATCCCCTGGTCGATTAACCCTTCCAGGATAAGCCAGTTATCGATAGAGAGCTTCCCATCCGGGTTGCTTCTGTCAATTATGGCTACCTGTAGCTCCGGCTTCGTGCTTAAGCTGGCCAGGATGTCCCCTGGACACAACCGCTTGCCGAGTCGTCCGACCTCTGCCTCTTGCTAACAGGTGGGTTGGTCTTTTTCGGTTGCTTGCTCACCGTTCTGTCCTTTCCAGGAGATGTGGCTTTTGCAAGCTTACCGGGTGAACACATTTTTCCTTTTGAAGGTGACTTGGGTTTCGTTGGTTCCACCAACTTCGACGTGGAAGGTTTAACTTCCTCCGTCGGGTTGGCTACGGCTACTGCCTGAAACCCCTGGTCCCCTTGGCACCGTACACTCCTACTCGGTGCAGCGGACTGAGTGTTGCTGGACAGGCCAGCGAGCCTCAACAACCGCCTCACGTTGTATTCGTGCTTCTTCCGCAGTTTCCTCTCACGCTCGTTCAACGACTCTGGGTTGCGGCCTTCCAGTCCCTTAAGGAACTTTAGAGAGCTCTTGTACCCTGAGCGACCCATCACTGGCGACCACTGGCAACACGCAGAGAGGATTTCTCCTCCCCGTGCCCACCGGTGGTAGCGGTCACACTTCGCCCTGACGTTTGGGCTGACATCCCAGTCCGAGTTGACTCATCAGTCTTCACCTTCATGCTTGAATACTTGCTGCCAAGTACCTCTGACCATGGTCCTGGACCTCAGCTTTCCAGAATAAATCTGAAAAGCTTGGGTCCAGTTCCTTAGCTAGAAACTGAAAAGTCTCATGAGCGAGCAAGTGATGCAGACATCTCTTGGTCACCCGAGACGATGCAGTATCCATTGCCCAGCCGGCACCCTAGTGGAGGGTTCAGTCAGATGATTTTTGCCAACCAAAAAAATAAGCTTTTAAGTTTGAATCAATGTGAATACTGCGATTACCTGAAATAAGTTTTTAATTTGTTTTGTTTTGTTTCTAAATAAACTATTATTATTTATAACGGTGCATAAGATAATAATAGAGCATAGCAGAAAATAGCGAAAACAGAAAGAGAAAAATCAAACAAACGCGAGACCCGTAGCATATGAAAATATCATTTGCTCTGCTCTCAACTTTTTACTACCGCTACGGCTATTTGCTATTGCTATAGCGGTTGTTGATCGCGCGACGAAACTAAGAGCATAGCAGAGCACAAACTTTTTCGTTGCTGAGAGCGGTAGCAATAGCAAAACGAAATACTACGGGAGTAGCGTAGCTTTTCAAACGCTGCATACAAGCTTGCAACTTAGCGAACTTCCTACAAGGATCGCGTTGGCTCTAATGGTAGAGTGTTGGTCTGATTTGCATTTGAGTGCGGGTTCGATCCCCGGAGATATATACGCGACTTACATAAAAAACAAGTAAGAAAGCTACAGTCGAGAGTGCTCGACCGTATGATACCCGCAACCCATTTCGAGAAAAAAAAAAATTTTTAATGATATTTTAACAACAAATATACCAAAAATATACTGAAACTTGTGTTTTGTGTGTATATATTTGAAAATAGCGGGAAAAAATCCACAACACCGACATGGTCACACTGTCAACTAAACAAACAAAGCGTGAGCAGCTGCAAGTGAATTTTGCATACAAAATGGATTCTTTAATAACTTCCTCGTTTTTTATTCGATCTCAACCAAATTCACAGGAGTCATTCAGACTGTTATTATGCATACCAAAATTCAATGCTCTAGGTCTATTATTACGGCTTTTACAGTTTTTGGGGGCGGAAATGGGCGTGGCAAAAATCTAAAACAAACTTGATCTGCGTAAGAGCTACATGAATACTGTCACCAAATTTCATATATCTCTAGGTCATTCACACACTTAAAACGTCCATATGCACTGGGCACAAAAATTTTGATAAATAATTTCACGAATAACTTTTGTTCTACTTATCCGATTTGTACCAAAATTACAGGGTATATTAAGAGTGTCAAGCGCAGATGGGTTACCAAATTACACATCATTACACAAAGAACTTTTGGAGTTATTCGCGATTTACATTAAAAAAAACTTGACTTTCTCTAGATAAATGCTTATTGTGGGCGAAGGGGGCGTGGCATCCAACTTTTGAAATAAACTTGACCTGCGTAGGGTATGAAGGAACCTTTTTGCCAAATTTGGTGTCTCTATGTCTTATAGTCTCTGAGATCCAGGTGTTCATACGGACAGACAGACGGACAGACGGACATGGCTATATCGTCTCGGCTGTTGATATACAAAAAAAATACAAATTTCAGAATATTCTTTGGTATATTTTTTGTTAAAATATCACTTAAGTTTTTTGTTTTCTCTCGAAATGGGTTGCGGGTATCATACGGTCGAGCACTCTCGACTGTAGCTTTCTTACTTGTTTTTATAATACGCTTCAAAATTTTGTTGTCCAGTGTGTTTCTCGTAGATATCCATTGAAGTCTAATAGGCCACATTGGTTTTCTCGGGAATTAAGTGGATTAAAAAACCTAAAGTCACGATATTTCAAAAAATATCAACGCACAGGAAATTCTTCTGATTTCGCGTGATATGCTATTGCAAAATCGAATTTCGTTTCACATAACACGCAGCTTTTCAATACATCTTTCTCTTTTTGTTTTAGCTATTTTCTGCTTCTAATGTTTCTTATGCACCGTTACTTTATACTTGTCGAATGCGTTTAATGCAAATAGTTTTGACATTTGTGAGTACTTTACCTTACTTATTTTTATTGAATTACTGTTTACTTAATACATTAATTTAAATATAGTGACTGAATAACATGAGTTTTCAATTTCGTTTAATGTGAATACTGCGGCTTCTTAAAATAAGTTTTCAGGTTAGGCTAGGTTAGGTTGAGCAGACGGCTCGATCGGAGTCGAAAGCACCCAGAGACCAAATGGTCCATTGTGATGTCTGATATGTATAAACTGTAGGAATAGAAGGGATTGGGAGGGTTTGTTGGGAGAGTGGAGGAAAATTCTAATTATTTCATTTTGTCTATGTGCTACTGGCCAGTCCTGTTGGGCTGCGGTAGCCAGTAGAGTCAAGAAAAAGCGCCAAGTTCTCCAGCAGAATATTCCCAAGACTGCCCAGTTCAACGAAGAAAGGCTTGCCCAGAAATTGAGTCCTCTTTCTAAGAAGTGCAGGGCAGTCGCGGAGAAGATGCTGGACATTCTTGAGTTCCACTTCATCCCCGCAGCTGCGACAGAAGTCCTGTTTGGATCCACCGTACCGTTGGGCCATACGGCCGATGTAAGAGTGTCCCGTTAATACTCCTGTCAGTAACCTTATCTTGTTCTTTGTGAAGTTTAAGAGCTCGGTTGTTCGCTTAGGGTTGCATCTTGGCCATAGTGCTTTTGACACTTCGCAGCCCGATGATGATGCCCAGTGTTTCTCAACAGCCGTTCTCCCAAAAAGTGTTGTGGGCATTAGCATCACACCCAAGGATTAGATCTGTGCACTCTTTCTGCGTGTGCTGAATAAGGGCTCGGATACTTTCCGACGGTGGATCCTTCTCTTCATACGGGAGGTATGCCGAGGCCAGGTATAGATTTGGTCCGTTCCTTCGCTTGCATAGCACTACCGTCAAGTCCCTGTTGCTGTAACTGGAAGAGAAGAGCACATTAAGTCCGGTTCTTACCACGATACAGGTTCTAGACTTATCACAGTTTTCGGGACAAGGAGATGGTATCCGCGGGCACCCAAACCATTAACCCTTTCACCTACGATCCAGGGTTCTTGGATAAGAGCCAATCCACCCTCTCCTTGTCCATCCACCGTAGTAGGTCTTTCGAAGGAACCCTCGAGTGATGCAGATTAATCTGCACTACCCGAATTCTCTCCGGTCGCCCTAGCATCCCCGCGCCCAGCGCCTCCAGGAACGATTGCTCGAATGCAACCCATTCCCATCTTCAGCCGGCCTTGCTTACGAAGAAGTTGGCTTTTGGACTCTGGACCACTGCTGATCCAGAGATCCATTCCGTTTCCTTTGTCACTGGCGAGACCTGTCTTGATCGTCCAGTCCGCTGTGTGGCAGTCCGCATTCTGGCTCTTGATAAGCGTGGTTCGATCCTCCCGGATGGGAGGTGGGATCCAGACCTTAATGATCGTTCGCTCAGGAATTTGGTCAACAGGGACGACGTCAATCATTGCTCCTGGCCAAGGTGCTTACTGCTTCATTAGTGTGTCTTTGAGAAATCGCAGGGGATTCCTCGTTGGCACATGCCACTACTTTGACACCCTTGTACCAGTTGATGCCGTCGAACTCTGCCACGAACGGATTCTGCGGTCGAAAGCAGCAATCCCCTGGTCGATTAACCCTTCCAGGATAAGTCAGTTATCGATAGAGAGCTTCCCATCCGGGTTGCTTCTGTCAATTATGGCTACCTGGAGCTCCGGCTTCGTGCTTAAGCTGGCCAGGATGACCCCTGGACACAACCGCTTGCCGAGTCGTCCGACCTCTGCCTCTTGCTAACAGGTGGGTTGGTCTTTTTCGGTTGCTTGCTCACCGTTCTGTCCTTTCCAGGAGATGTGGCTTTTGCAAGCTTACCGGGTGAACACATTTTTCCTTTTGAAGGTGACTTGGGTTTCGTTGGTACCACCAACTTCCTCCGTCGGGTTGGCTACGGCTACTGCCTGAAACCCCTGGTCACCTTGAATCCGAGGATTCATGATGCATTTTATACTTGCTGCCAAATACCTCTGACCATGGTCCTGGACCTCAGCTTTCCAGAGAAAAACCGAAAAGCTTGGGTCCTGCCCCTCAGCTAGAAACTGAAAAGTCTCATGAGCGAGCAAGTGATGCAGACATCTCTTGGTCGCCCGAGACGATGCAGTATCCATTGCCCAGCCCGCACCCTCGTGGAGGGTTCAGTCAGAGGATTTTTGCCAGCCAAAATAAAAAAGTTTTTAAGTTTGAATCAATGTGAATTCTGCGATTATATGAAATAAGTTTTTATTTTGATTTTTTGTTTCTAAACAAACTATTATTATTTATAAAAAACCGGTGCATAAGAAAATAATAGAACATAGCAGAAAATAGCAAAAACAGAAAGAGAAAAATCAAACAAACGCGAGACCCGTAGCATATGAAAATATCATTTGCTCTGCTCTCAACTTTTTACTACCGCTACGGCTACGCAGAGCACAGCATTATATATTTTGCAATTGCTATAGCGGTAGTTGATCGCGCGACGAAACTAAGAGCATAGCAGAGCAGAAACTTTTTCGTTGTTCTGCTATGGCTCTGCAACGGCTCTCGTCAAAGTGAGAGCGGTAGCAATAGCAAAACGAAATACTACGGGAGTAGCGTAGCTTTTCAAACGCTGCATACAAGCTTGCAACTTAGCGAACTTCCTACAAGGATCGCGTTGGTTCTAATAGTAGAGTGTTGGTCGGATTTGCATTTGATTGCGGGTTCGATCCCCGGTGAAGATTGCCATTATTATTACTATTCATTATATTTTATATACTAACTAGCAAACCCGCCGAACTCCGTTTCACCACCAGACCACCAGGCTTTATATCTTTTGGTGATTAAAAGGTGAATACATTTGTATTTTGTTTTTTATTTGCAAAGGATAATTTTTGTTTTATTTCATAACAGTAATGAATTCATTTCAACTACAAAAATAAATTGTTATTTAGTTGAACTTCTCTTAGTAAATACAAAGTAAATACTGAATCGTACGTGTCCGCAAATTATCCGTGTCATTGAAGTGCTCTGTGGTAAACCACATTTTATGGTCTGACGTTAACACAAACAAAGCGGATGGTTTCCCAACTCGTGAACACGCAACGTATAACTGCTTATGTGAAAAACAATGATTTTCTAAATTTATCCCGCAAACACTAAGCGATTGGCCTTGCGACTTGTTAATTGTCATTGCGAACGCAATGCGAACTGGAAATTGCAATCGTTTGAAGTCAAGCGGATCAGTCGGAATCATTGGTATTCGAGGAATACCTCATTTTTACCTGCGTACTTTCCATTGATAATGGTTGCCTCAATCAAATTCGGCATAAGTCTTTTTACCGAAAGTCGAGTACCGTTGCAAAGTTCACTGTTCACAGTTTTCAAATGCGCAAACGATTTTGGGCCACGTACATTTAGCAACAGCAGTCGCAAATAAAAACATTCATCATTTCTAGGATGAACGGTATACATGCGACCTAGTGCATCAGTGGAAAACACCTGTGGCCAATCTGGAACTGAAAATTTGAAATTTCTTTGTTGATTAATTCCAAGTGTAATACTTGGGCATTTCAACGTACATCAGCATCGCTGCGAATGGATTTGCCTCACACATTGCAAAGAAGCTAGTCAATGTTGTCGATGGTGGTCTCTCAGTTCGTTGTGCCGCATTAGCCTCAGTGAAGTTAACTCTTTGGCAATTTTCCAAATGCACTGCTAAATGTACAACTGTGGGATATCTTTCATGAATTTGAAATAACAATAATCGCCACAGTGCTTCATTAGTCTTTTGTGACGTACTTGCACAAATATTTGATTGATTTGGCCGAATGACAGCTCTCAACGTTTGCATGTGCTTAGAAAATTCGTGATAGCAGCGGGCAATATGGTACAATGAATTCATTTCTGATCTCAATCTCTTGATTTTGAACTTTAACTTTGATAGTTCGACCATTATCTTCTTTTGAACGCCGACGATAAACTGGATATCCATCGTTCCCTGTGACTGTTTCAGCAACTAACGGTCGCGGATATCGTTTTGTGCACTTTCCATCAGCCATGCAAGGCGATAATGGATTTAATGCACCGCACGGTCCATGCACCATCTGTGTCGTCACAATGTCGTGTAGATGGGGATCAGTGACTGGATCAGGAATTTCAGCTGATATGATGTCATCCACTTCATTTGAATGTAATTTGTTCAGCAACAAAATTAGGATATGAGCATGCGGTAGTCCACGCTTCTGCCATTCCACCGAGTACATATAACAACTAGTGTCACAAAAAACTCGATATTTAGTAAGCACATCCATCATAACCTTGAGTTTCTGCTGAAATACTCTGCCGATTATGTCATGGCGATCTTGCGGTTTTTGGCCCGGTTCCAACTCACGTTCAATTTCCGTCCACTTCGGATTGCATGTGAAGGTAATAAATAAATCCGGAGTTCCATAGTTTCACACGTACGTCATAGCGTCTTGAGGGTATTCGTGCATGTGGCGTGGGCTTGCGATATAAGATGATGAGAGAATCGTCAGACGTTCAATATTTTGAACATCACCATCTGAATGAATAGCATCACGCAAGTGTATATAGTCCTCAGATCGTAGCTTTTCCTGATTGAATCGAATAAACGCTAAACGTTCGGTCTCGACTTTGACGTACATGTCGACAGCGAATTGCTGGAATAGCCGACGGCACTTCAGAATGACATTCTCCTCATGTGTACGAATTATTTATTTTTATTTATTTTTATTTTATTTAGAGTCGACTATGAACAGTCGACATTGAAGAAATTAATAAAATTATGACTAAAAGAGTAAAATTATGATTAAAAATATTTTTATAGTTTAAAATAGAAAAAAAAAGAATTGAATTAAAATTAAAATAAGAAATATCTGGGGGTGTTTAAGCAATATTAATGTAACCCAGCATTCGCTGCATGGATTGGGGAAAACCCCAATCAGGTCAGATGGTAGGTTAGTTAGCTAGTATTTAATTTGTGTTTTAAATTCCAACACCATGTTAGTTGCTAATTATTGTTAGCTAAGAATGATAGAATACAATTTTTAATATTTAGAAGAGATGCATCGGCGTTGAAAACACAGTAGAGTCTGTTGAAGTCAGCACAGAGAACTCGAAAAGGTTCATGCTTAGAATAGTTAGTTGTACATAGGTTAAGGGATAAAGAGAATCAATTTCACCCTTTAGTAGTTTGACTATAAACATAACCCCAAGCATGCTACGACGATTAGTTAATGAGGGAAGATTAAGTAAAAGAAGTCTACTATTATAAGAGGGTAAGTCAATACCTGAAACCCAGTTAAAGCCTCTCAACGCAAAAAACAGAAATTTCTTTTGTACAGACTCGATAAGATTTTTATGATTTGAGTATTGTGGTGACCAAATACAAGAACCGTATTCCAGAATGGGACGGACAAGCGAAACAAAAAGAAGCTTTGTCGTATAAGGGTCATCAAATTTCTTTGCCCATCGCTTGATGAACCCGAGAACTTGAGTCGCTTTGTTGAAAGTAATTGAAATGTGTTTGTCAAACTTTAGTCTATGATCTAGAAGAACTCCTAAATCATTCACATCGTCTACTCTAATCAGAGGTACTATATTAAGAGTATAATTACTGATGTTAGCGGAGTTTCTGTAAAACGACATTACCTTACATTTCGAACAATTTAGTAGTAGATAATTACTTTTACACCAGGAATAAAAACGATCAATATCAGCTTGCAATAGAGAGTTAGAAGCTATATTATTATAAGTTAGGCAAATCTTGACATCATCAGCATACATTAAAATATTAGAATTTAAAATAACATTGGGAAGATCGTTAATGAAAAGGTTAAAAAGAAGAGGACCGAGATGACTATCCTGAGGAACACCTGAGGTTACAAAGACAGGTTTAGAAGTTGCGGATTTAAATATTACTGTTTGAGTTCTATTATTAAGATAGTCAGATACCCATAACAGAAAATTATATGGAAATCCAATCAAGTTTAATTTTTTAACTAAAAGGAAATGGTTATCAGAGTCAAAAGTTTTACTAAAGTCAGTATAAATAACATCAGTCTGCAACTTATTCTGAAAACCTTTGATCACTAGAGAAGAAAACTCTAATAGATTGGTAGTCGTAGATCTCTGTTTCACAAATGGAAGGATGCTGGAAGGGAGAGACAATAGATCTACAAAAATGACTAAGTTGAGATGTAATAATTTTCTCAAAGAATTTCGGTATAGCGGACAATTTGGAAATACCTCTATAATTATTAACGTTATGTTTCGAACCATTTTTATGCAAGGGGATTATGAATGAATCCTTCCATATCGCCGGGAAAGAGGCAGACTCAACAGACATAATAAATAATTTATGTAAAAGTAAATGCAATGATTCCGCACAATACCTAAGGACACAGCCTGGAATACCATCTGGACCGGGTGCAAATACAGGTTTTATTTGATTGAGTTCGCTTAAAACTGAGTATTCAGTGATCACAGCACAGGAATGAAGTTGGACTTTATTTTGAAATGAAATTGAGGAAGGTAGTGAAGAACATTTTCGTTTAGAGTTAACAAAATTATAGAACTGTCTAGGATCCTGAGCAAACTGTAACCTACACCGACGCAAATAAATATTGTAAAGTTGGGTGTTAAGTAAAACGAAATTCGATTTAGCAATAGCATATCGCGCGAAATCAGAAGATTTTAGGTTGACTTTAGGTTTTTAATCCACTCAATTCCCGAGAAAACCAAAGTGGCCTATTACACTTCAATGGATATTTACGAGGAACACACTGGACAAAAATATGATGTAGCGTATTATAAGAACAAGTAAGAAAGCTACAGTCGAGAGTGCTCGACCGTATGATATATATTTGAAAATAGCGGGAAAAAATCCACAACACCGACATGGTCACACTGTCAACTAAACAAACAAAGCGCGAGCAGCTGCAAGTGAATTTTGAATACAAAATGGATTCTTTAATAACTTCCTCGTTTTTTATTCGATCTCAACCAAATGACTGTTTCAGCAACTAACGGTCGCGGATATCGTTTTGTGCACTTTCCATCAGCCATGCAAGGCGATAATGGATTTAATGCACCGCACGGTCCATGTCGTGTAGATGGGGATCAGTGACTGGATCAGGAATTTCAGCTGATATGATGTCATCCACTTCATTTGAATGTAATTTGTTCAGCAACAAAATTAGGATATGAGCATGCGGTAGTCCACGCTTCTGCCATTCCACCGAGTACATATAACAACTAGTGTCACAAAAAACTCGATATTTAGTAAGCACATCCATCATAACCTTGAGTTTCTGCTGAAATACTCTGCCGATTATGTCATGGCGATCTTGCGGTTTTTGGCCCGGTTCCAACTCACGTTCAATTTCCGTCCACTTCGGATTGCATGTGAAGGTAATAAATAAATCCGGAGTTCCATAGTTTCACACGTACGTCATAGCGTCTTGAGGGTATTCGTGCATGTGGCGTGGGCTTGCGATATAAGATGATGAGAGAATCGTCAGACGTTCAATATTTTGAACATCACCATCTGAATGAATAGCATCACGCAAGTGTATATAGTCCTCAGATCGTAGCTTTTCCTGATTGAATCGAATAAACGCTAAACGTTCGGTCTCGACTTTGACGTACATGTCGACAGCGAATTGCTGGAATAGCCGACGGCACTTCAGAATGACATTCTCCTCATGTGTACGAATTATTTATTTTTATTTATTTTTATTTTATTTAGAGTCGACTATGAACAGTCGACATTGAAGAAATTAATAAAATTATGACTAAAAGAGTAAAATTATGATAAAAAATATTTTTATAGTTTAAAATAGAAAAAAAAAGAATTGAATTAAAATTAAAATAAGAAATATCTGGGGGTGTTTAAGCAATATTAATGTAACCCAGCATTCGCTGCATGGATTGGGGAAAACCCAGGAAAATCCCAATCAGGTCAGATGGTAGGTTAGTTAGCTAGTATTTAATTTTTGTTTTAAATTCCAACACCATGTTAGTTGCTAATTATTGTTAGCTAAGAATGATAGAATACAATTTTTAATATTTAGAAGAGATGCATCGGCGTTGAAAACACAGTAGAGTCTGTTGAAGTCAGCACAGAGAACTCGAAAAGGTTCATGCTTAGAATAGTTAGTTGTACATAGGTTAAGGGATAAAGAGAATCAATTTCACCCTTTAGTAGTTTGACTATAAACATAACCCCAAGCATGCTACGACGATTAGTTAATGAGGGAAGATTAAGTAAAAGAAGTCTACTATTATAAGAGGGTAAGTCAATACCTGAAACCCAGTTAAAGCCTCTCAACGCAAAAAACAGAAATTTCTTTTGTACAGACTCGATAAGATTTTTATGATTTGAGTATTGTGGTGACCAAATACAAGAACCGTATTCCAGAATGGGACGGACAAGCGAAACAAAAAGAAGCTTTGTCGTATAAGGGTCATCAAATTTCTTTGCCCATCGCTTGATGAACCCGAGAACTTGAGTCGCTTTGTTGAAAGTAATTGAAATGTGTTTGTCAAACTTTAGTCTATGATCTAGAAGAACTCCTAAATCATTCACATCGTCTACTCTAATCAGAGGTACTATATTAAGAGTATAATTACTGATGTTAGCGGAGTTTCTGTAAAACGACATTACCTTACATTTCGAACAATTTAGTAGTAGATAATTACTTTTACACCAGGAATAAAAACGATCAATATCAGCTTGCAATAGAGAGTTAGAAGCTATATTATTATAAGTTAGGCAAATCTTGACATCATCAGCATACATTAAAATATTAGAATTTAAAATAACATTGGGAAGATCGTTAATGAAAAGGTTAAAAAGAAGAGGACCGAGATGACTATCCTGAGGAACACCTGAGGTTACAAAGACAGGTTTAGAAGTTGCGGATTTAAATATTACTATTTGAGTTCTATTATTAAGATAGTCAGATACCCATAACAGAAAATTATATGGAAATCCAATCAAGTTTAATTTTTTAACTAAAAGGAAATGGTTATCAGAGTCAAAAGTTTTACTAAAGTCAGTATAAATAACATCAGTCTGCAACTTATTCTGAAAACCTTTGATCACTAGAGAAGAAAACTCTAATAGATTGGTAGTCGTAGATCTCTGTTTCACAAATGGAAGGATGCTGGAAGGGAGAGACAATAGATCTACAAAAATGACTAAGTTGAGATGTAATAATTTTCTCAAAGAATTTCGGTATAGCGGACAATTTGGAAATACCTCTATAATTATTAACGTTATGTTTCGAACCATTTTTATGCAAGGGGATTATGAATGAATCCTTCCATATCGCCGGGAAAGAGGCAGACTCAACAGACATAATAAATAATTTATGTAAAAGTAAATGCAATGATTCCGCACAATACCTAAGGACACAGCCTGGAATACCATCTGGACCGGGTGCAAATACAGGTTTTATTTGATTGAGTTGGCTTAAAACTGAGTATTCAGTGATCACAGGCACAGGAATAAAGTTGGACTTTATTTTGAAATGAAATTGAGGAAGGTAGTGAAGAACATTTTCGTTTAGAGTTAACAAAATTATAGAACTGTCTAGGATCCTGAGCAAACTGTAACCTACACCGACGCAAATAAATATTGTAAAGTTGGGTGTTAAGTAAAACGAAATTCGATTTAGCAATAGCATATCGCGCGAAATCAGAAGATTTTAGGTTGACTTTAGGTTTTTAATCCACTCAATTCCCGAGAAAACCAAAGTGGCCTATTACACTTCAATGGATATTTACGAGGAACACACTGGACAAAAATATGATGTAGCGTATTATAAAAACAAGTAAGAAAGCTACAGTCGAGAGTGCTCGACCGTATGATACCCGCAACCCATTTCGAGAGAAAAAAAAATATTTTAATGATATTTTAACAACAAATATACCAAAAATATACTGAAACTTGTGTTTTGTTTGTATATATTTGAAAATAGCGGGAAAAAATCCACAACACCGACATGGTCACACTGTCAACTAAACAAACAAAGCGCGAGCAGCTGCAAGTGAATTTTGAATACAAAATGGATTCTTTAAAAACTTCGTTTTTTATTCGATCTCAACCAAATTCACAGGAGTCATTCAGACTATCATTGTTATTATGCACACCAAAATTCAATGCTCTAGGTCTATTATTACGGCTTTTACAGTTTTTGGGGGCGGAAAGGGGCGTGGCAAAAATCTAAAACAAACTTGATCTGCGTAAGAGCTACATGAATACTGTCACCAAATTTGATATCTCTAGGTCATTCACACACTTAAAACGTCCATATGCACTGGGCACAAAAATTTTGATAAATAATTTCACGAATAACTTTTGTTCTACTTATCCGATTTGTACCAAAATTACAGGGTATATTAAGAGTGTCAAGCGCAGATGGGTTACCAAATTACACATCATTACACAAAGAACTTTTGGAGTTATTCGCGATTTACATAAAAAAAACTTGACTTTTTTTAGATAAATGCTTATTGTGGGCGAAGGGGGCGTGGCATCCAACTTTTGAAATAAACTTGACCTGCGTAGGGTATGAAGGAACCTTTTTGCCAAATTTGGTGTCTCTATGTCTTATAGTCTCTGAGATCCAGGTGTTCATACGGACAGACAGACGGACAGACGGACATGGCTATATCGTCTCGGCTGTTGACGCTGATCAAGAATATATATACTTTATGGGGTCGGAGATGCCTCCTTCTGCCTGTTACATACATTTTCTGTTGGCACTAAGTCATAATACCCTTCTACCCTATGGGTAGCGGGTATAAATAGTCAAAGCACCTTCTAAATTAATGGAATCATGAAAAAGAGACCAATCATAATTTAAGATCAGGTCATTTAATTTATAAAAATTTGCCTTTTTAAAACAAAGTGGTCTATGTACTGGCTTAGGTATGTCAATGTGCTCAGAAACCGGTAGTTCAATTCACAACTCTAAAGTTGGATGATAAGAATCTTCAGGAACTACAAGGGGGTCAATTCTGCGTACAGAGGCATAAGCAGGATCTGATACAAATATTAAGTCAAGAAGACGGTTATTGCAGTTATAAATATGGTTAATTTGTTATAGAGAAAGATCAAGAAGGCCATTTAGAAATTCATACGGAACAGAAGGAACTAGAGTATTATTTGCAGCAGATCAAGATACATTTGGTAAATTAAAATCACGAAGCACAAACAAAGATTCGCAATCTAGTAGTTTAGAGAATATAGACTTTAAAATAGATAAGTGTTGAAAATAAACAGAAATATCATATTGAGGTGGGATGTACGAACAAGTGATATAGGCTGAAGTTTGACCAAACGTTGTCTTAATGGCGACAAATTCAATGCCGGACTCCGAGCAGATTAATTCCGATTAAAGATCAGAATTAACCGCAATAAGAACCCCACCACCAATTCTAGACAAACGGTCAAATCTGTAAGACGTAAAGAGAGATAAGTTAGAAATTTCTGGCTTTAACCAAGTTTCAGTAAACACTAAGATGCTATGTTCAAAGCTGAAACTATCTAGATAGACTTAAGATAGTTTTGATTTAGTCCCCCTTACGTTTTGATACGCTATACGAATAGGGGAGGTAAGCTGAACATGGTTAATATTTAGTTTTTTGAACCATTAGTGTTAGTTTTATTAACAGTAGGAGCTTGAGCTAAGGTGATATTAGGTTGAAATTTACTGGGACGATGTTACGTTTCTTTGGCCTGAACTCATGTACCACCATATGAGGTGGCCAGAAACTCGGATCACACAATAACGGAAATGAGTCGGAAGGAACAGTTAATTTAAATGAAGCAATTTCCCGGGGAGTTGAGAAGTTGAATTTTTGTATGGCTTCCGATGCCGAGGATTTTGTAGCGATATAAGCTGAGATGGACTCGCACGAAGTATCGGCAGATAATCAAGAAATGAATATTATCATACGATACGCATAGTAATTCACTGCGCTTAGATTTTTATTCGTGAATGCGCCTGAAAATTCAAAATTAAATTAATTTTTAATGGAAACCAATAATAGCAATAATTGTAAAGTATGTGAATATTGTACCTGTAATTGGATCGACCATCTTCAACGTGATGTTGTATCCGTCTTGCCCCTGCCAATAAAGTATTGGATATTGTAACGCAGTGTACAAACGATGTGTCTCGTTTACACGATGCATGATATTGCTTCTTCGCTGAACGACAATGTCTCGCGATTTAGTTTGATCGCCAACAATAATTGCAGAAACATCATTAACGGTGGGTGCTTTCCTGTTGAAATAAAAAATGATTTTCCCGCTTTCCTGTTTGCTTCTTTGTTTGCTATAAACCTCACGGAGCCCGAGACCTTTCCAACGAATGCAAAACCGTGGAAATCGGTTCGTGCGTTCGGGAGTTATAGCGTCAGGAAGGAAAACCCAACTTATTTTTATACCCGCTACCCATAGGGTAGAAGGGTATTATGACTTAGTGCCAACAGAAAATGTATGTAACAGGCAGAAGGAGGCATCTCCGACCCCATAAAGTATATATATTCTTGATCAGCGTCAACAGCCGAGACGATATAGCCATGTCCGTCTGTCCGTCTGTCTGTCCGTATGAACACCTGGATCTCAGAGACTATAAGACATAGAGACACCAAATTTGGCAAAAAGGTTCCTTCATACCCTACGCAGGTCAAGTTTATTTCAAAAGTTGGATGCCACGCCCCCCACAATAAGCATTTATCTAGAGAAAGTCAAGTTTTTTTTTATGTAAATCGCGAATAACTCCAATGTAATTTGTGTCTTTGTGTAATGATGTGTAATTTGGTAACCCATCTGCGCTTGACACTCTTAATATACCCTGTAATTTTGGTACAAATCGGATAAGTAGAACAAAAGTTATTCGTGAAATTATTTATCAAAATTTTTGTGCCCAGTGCATATGGACGTTTTAAGTGTGTGAATGACCTAGAGATATCAAATTTGGTGACAGAATTCATGTAGCTCTTACGCAGATCAAGTTTGTTTTAGATTTTTGCCACGCCCCTTTCCGCCCCCAAAAACTGTAAAAGCCGTAATAATAGACCTAGAGCATTGAATTTTGGTAACAATGATAGTCTGAATGACTCCTGTGAATTTGGTTGAGGTCGAATAAAAAACGAGGAAGTTATTAAAGAATCCATTTTGTATGCAAAATTCACTTGCAGCTGCTCACGCTTTGTTTGTTTAGTTGACAGTGTGACCATGTCGGTGTTGTGGATTTTTTCCCGCTATTTTCAAATATATACACACAAAACACAAGTTTCAGTATATTTTTGGTATATTTGTTGTTAAAATATCATTAAAATTTTTTTTTTTCTCTCGAAATGGGTTGCGGGTATCATACGGTCGAGCACTCTCGACTGTAGCTTTCTTACTTGTTATATAGTAGATAAGAAAAAGTAAGAAAGCTACAGTCGAGATAATGCAAAACATTAATGATATTCGAATAACAAAATATACCAAGCGAATATACCAAAATTTGTATTTTTTGTATTGAAAAAAATCCATAATATACCGACATGGTCACACTGTTAACTAAACAAACAAAGCGCGCGAGTTATTAGTTGGACGTGGTCTAAGAGGTGGGAGTCGGCGAATTTTCTGTTTCTTCTAGTTGTTTCTCTGCCGTAACGTTTTCAGCAAGAGAAAAAATACGTGTTTCCAATTTAGTGGTATAACAAGAAGTGAAAAAGCTTTATTGACAAGAATTATGTATGCTTAACTAAGAGCTGCGCTTTTGATCCCGTTACTGAGAGCGAGAGAGTGCGAGAATGCGAGAGCATATCTACAATCGATGCGTGAGCCTTATACACTTCTTATATTGTCTTGTTGTCTAGTGGCAGAAAGCGACGGGGGTACAGAAACAGGGTAGGGTGCTCTATGTATTCGTATTGTGCTTTAGATCTCGTTGCTGAGAGCGGGAGTGTAAGAATGCGAGAGCATGTCCACAATCGATGCTTGAGCCTTATACACTTTTTATATTTGTCCAGTGGCAGAAAGCGACGGGGGTACAGAGACAGTGTAGGGTGCTCTATGTAACTCGCGCAGCTGCATGTGAATTTTCCCTATAAAGTTGATTCTTGAATAACTTTCATGCTTTTCATTTGATCACAACAAAATTCACAGGAATTATTGAGATTATAAATAATATAATGCATACCAAAATTCACTTTGGAAACATGTTACCGATTGGCAAAATGGTTGTCGTTCTTTTGACCGAGATAATTCGGAGAATATTGATAAATATGAACTGAAAACTGCGCTCAAATCATTCGGCTATCGACTTTCTGACCATCTTGTATAAGAGCTTTTACGTAAATTCTTTAGATTTGGTTACAATTCTTTTTTTGTTGGACGTTGACGTACATTGTATGCACATTCAAGTGGCCCAAGCGATACCAAGCCAATGCTTGTTACGCGCGGATCCCAATAAACCCTCCTCCCGCCCAACCGACCGAGAGGCACTGTCGCAGGACGAACGACACGATTCGCGTTCGGACAGGATAGATTCGGGCATGCAAAAAAAAAAACGCGGATAGCATAAAATAGAAATTCAGGATCGGACATAAGAAATAAACGGGTGGAATGAAAATTTTTTAATTTATTACTATAAGCTAAATTCGGTCTAATTATTAATTAAATAGGTTAGTAGTAAAGTTTTAAGATTAAAAGCAGTGTTAGCGCTAGAAAATACATGATAAAATCTATTATAGTTATAACATAAAACTCTAAAAGGGTCATGCAATGCAAAATTAGATCTACATAGGGGGAGAGCAAGCGGGATGTAACTACGGGTTAGTCTAGATGGAACGGAAAAGGTTAGTCGCGATATTAACTCTGAAGAGTCAATATCACCATTAATAAGATTAAAAATAAATAAAATGCCAAGCATTATTCTACGGTTAGCTAAAGAAGGTAGGTTAATTAAAAGAAGTCTACTACTATATGACGGCAATCTCACTTCAGCATTCCAGTTCAAGCCACGCAAAGCAAATAAGAGAAATTGTTTTTGAACAGATTCAATGCGATCTTGGTGCACAGAATACTGTGGAGACCATACGCACGAACCATATTCCAGAATCGGACGAACAAGTGATGTATAAAGGGTCTTAGTAATATAAGGGTCATCAAATTCCTTTGACCACCTCTTAATGAAACCGAGTACAGACATAGCTTTATTGACCGTTCTAGAAATGTGGTCTGAAAATTTAAGTTTATGATCTAAGAGAATACCTAGATCATCAACAGCAGTAATTCTTTTTAGATCGTTACCGTTCAGTAAGTAAGAGGCCAAATGTGGATTAACTCTATAGAAGGACATGACAACACATTTAGAAAAGTTTAAATTTAACAAGTTCACTTTGCACCATGACTGGAAAGAGTCAAGATCTCTCTGCAACTTGATATGGCATGGCCAATCCCTGTACTGCAGGCATATTTTAACATCATCTGCATACATTAGTACGCGAGATTGTGTCAAAACAGTAGGTAGATCATTTATGAACAATGTGCAAAGTAAGGGACCGAGATGGCTACTTTGGGGAACTCCAGAGGTAACTCGGAATGTATTAGAAAGGAAATTATTAAAAGAAACTTTTTGCGTTCTTTGGCAGAGATAGCTTGAAATCCAGCAAATCAAATTATTGGGAAATCCAATTAAGTCAAGCTTATATAACAAAAGAGAATGATTTACTGAGTCAAAGGCTTTACTAAAATCGGTATAGATGACGTCAGTTTGTTCGTTTTTAAGGAAACCCTGGTTAACGAACGAAGAAAGCTCAAGAAGATTAGTAACAGTGGATCTATGTTTCACAAACCCATGCTGGTAGGGGGAAATAATGGAACTACATAAATGTTGTAAATGACTTGTTAACATCTTCTCAAAAACTTTTGGTATAGCAGACAATTTACATATCCCTCTATAGTTTTTGGCGTCAGACTTACTTCCCTTCTTATGGAGAGGAATAATGAATGATTCCTTCCATAAAGAGGGAAAAGTCGATGACTCAAGTGATAAATCAAATAATTTCAGCAACGGTCTGCATAAAGCCTCGGCTCCGTACCGAAGTACACAGCCAGGAACTCCATCCGGACCGGGCGAAAACACCGGCTTAACCATTTGAAGATATCGAGTCAGAGACTCCTCACTCATTAAGGGACTGAAGATATAATTCGACCGAGACAGACTGTAAGGATAGGGCGCGTTAGAGTAGGAGGAAGAAGAATAAGTAGTTTGAAAAAAAGAAGCAAATAGATCAGCGATCGCCTGACCTGAATTTGCTTTCGAATTTTCGTAAGATAGACAAGGAGGATAAGAGGAAGACTTACGCTTAGTGTTAACAAAATTAAAAAACTTTCTTGGGTTTTCAGAAAAGCTAACCCGACAGCGAGCTAAGTAATTTTTATAACACACAGCGTTAAGCTCGATAAAATTGGACCGAGCAATTATATATTGCGAAAAAGTTAAGGTAGAGCCTGAAATTTTAAACTTTTTGTAAAGTCTAGACTTCAGGTTCTTAAGGTTAGAAAGTTGCTTACTAAACCAAGGAGGCTTATTAGACCTATGCGAAAAATAAGAAGGAATACAGGCATCAAAGCAAAGATTTAATTTATTATAGAATAAGTTGACGGCGGCACTTATGTCAGTGCAGGAATACAAATTAGACCAATCAATTCCATTAAGAAGTTGGATTAATTTGGGAAAGTTTGCCTTTCGAAAGCAACGAACTCGATCGGCAGGTATATCAGAATTAGCGAGTACAGATCTGCTGAGTTCGATCCTTAACTCCAGAGTTGGATGATAAGGGTCTTCAGGAGATGTAAGGGGTTCCGATCTAGATAGAACTACGCTGGTAGGTTCAGAGACAAAGCATAGATCTAATTGCCGGCAAAGAGAATTTCGTATATTGTTAATTTGACCCAAAGATAATTCATGTAAACCATCAATAAAGTCATGTCGGTTCGATGGAATAAGAAAACAGAAGTTATCACAAGGATACCAAGCTGTTCCAGGAAGGTTAAAATCTCCTAGAACAACAACATGATCTTTGTCGGATAACAAGGCAAAAATAGATGTTATTGCTTCCAGGTGATCCTGGTAAACAGATAAATCGGACGACGGAGGTATGAGCAAGTAAGAAATAAACTTACACCATGAAAATTTACTTTTATTGATAGAAACTCTATATTATTAGGATTATTATAATGTAATGGCTCCGATGAGAAGTTGGAGTCTACTGCAAATAGAACACCACCTCCTCTTCGGGAAGAACGATCTTGCCTGTAAATAGTGCACTTTGACGGAAAAAGTTCGGAATCAGAAATATCCGAATTTAACCAGGTTTCCGAAAACGCAACTACATCAGTAGAAAAAGTGAAACTGTCGACGTATAGCTTACTTATTTTACTACGCAAACCACACACATTTTGATAGGTTATAAGAAATGATGAGATTAGTTTTTTGAAGATGAAGAAGAAGATTGAGATTGAGACTGTACAGGTCCATTTGGTAAGAGCCCTATCGGAGTCCGATTTTTAACTTTGGCTTTGAACTCTTTTACCACCAAATGCTCTGGCCACAAACTTGGTGAGCATATGGTTTCAAAAAGTGAAGGTGGGACATTGATCTTGAAAGATGCAATTTGTCTATCATAAGCAAATTTAAATTTTTCCACTTTTGGATTGGCATTTTTAATTTTGGCTATAATGAAAGCCTTTACGTCATCTGACGTGAGATCAGGGGCAAGCCTTGAAACAAAAATCTGTTTCATTGGTGGAACCCCCACAAGTGGTTTAGGAGCCAAAGGAGTAATATTTGGTATATTATCTTTGGAACCTAATAAAGTCGGTGATCCGACAGTTGGAGGAGGTGCGGAAGAAATTTTTTTATTAGGATTCGGCTTGCCTCTACTTCTAGTGTCAACCGTGGACACTTCAGACACAACTTCGGCATTAACTAATGTCGGTGGAGCAGGTTCCCTAATGGGAATGCTTTCCGCAGCTGTTGTTGCTACTGGGGTAGCAAACGAGATTAACTGTGGAACCAACGGAGTAGTGGGTGGGTCAGTCGATGGTAGAGGTAAAAATTTGGATAATTGTAAGTCACAAGAAGTTGATTTTTTTCGCTTTGGAGACTCAGCCATAAGTTTCAAACTATTGAACTGAGAATTCAAAGCACTAAACTGATCGTTTAACTTATGAAAGCCACCAATCAGATTAGTAAAGCCGACTCTTGTCTGCCTCATAAACATCCGCATTTCGCACTCATCTTCTCGACATGACTCACAACACCAGTTAAGCCCAGTTCTTTTGGCAATGGCATCTGCAACTAGCCCTGAATAGCCTACACACTTTACGTGTACTACGTTATCGCAGAGCCAGCAGGCCATACTGGGTTGCGAAGCCGTGATCTGCTTCTGGCAACTTTTCAGACAACACACAATTTTGCCTTCCATTATAAATTAAAATAAAGAAACACAAATTAAAAAATTTACAAAATTAAAAAAAATTTACTTTGAAATAGTAGGAACTATGCCCACTGTACAGATTCAAAACAAAAATATGTTAGCAACAACAAAACAGTAGAGCAAGCAGTGAGAGCAGAGAGCGCCACTAACGGAATACTCTCAACTGAGAGTTGTTGAGAGAGAAACCGTCACACTGCGAGCGGGAAGGAAAGCACAAAGAATAAACACGCAAAATCTAATGCTTACCACAACAACAAAACTTTGAACTCAGTTTATGTAGAAATAAACAGAGCTCAAAATAAGCACAAATAAAATTCACAATTATGTGATAAAACACTAATAACATGCACTATCACAGGATAGAGACGCGATGTAGCAAACAATTAAAGTAATAACTTTAAAGAAAATGTATTAAACACCGGTTGTTAGATACAAAAAAGCGAAAAATTGCGGGGCGCACAAAAAAACACGTCTGTTTGCTACAAAGAGTGACAGCGAATGATGATTTGATTTGATTTGATGATTTCATTCAATATTGTATTGTTCTTTATTTGAGTATACACACATATATTTTATTGGTCGATGCTTAAGTTCTGCAGGGATGCATTATAAACAGCATATCAGATATTTAGTAGTCTAAGCGAGTTTTGTTGGTAAGCACAAATTCTTTACTGAATTAAAACTAAAATCGCGGGTCTCATAATGAAGATGGATGACTGTGCAGGGTTAATAATCTAGAAACTTACTCGAATTATTTTGGTAGATACTGAGCTGATACTGAGCACAATGCAATTTTTAATTTCCTTTTCTTGTGTTGAGCTTATGGACACTATTGCAAATAAGGTACATATCAAATCATTTCGATTTAAATTGTGTTCTCTTAGCCCTATATTTCTCAAAGATGTCTTTAGTCGCTTTATTATTATTCTTCACTTCTTCTATACGATTTTTGTGCTTTCTTAAAGACATTTAAGGCTGAAATTAGGGAAAAACAAACGAAAGTAGTACTTGACAAAGCACAGCTCCAAAAAAATGACCAAATAGCGAAAAAAACAAAAACGGAACGATCAAACTCTAAAAAAAAGGATAGAAAAAAGGTAAAAGGTAAGGTAGTAAGTTGCCATGAAAGTCGTGAAATGAAGACGGTCTAAAGTTTTAACGTTACAAAACCTGTTCTTTATCGAATATTATTTTTTTTAGCATATCATATCCCTAGTCGGTGTTGCTAGATGGCCTACCATATTTTCTTTCGTTTTCATTTTGTTTAGGTCTTTAAAATTTGTATTGACTATATATAAAGTAGTTCGTAGTTACTGAGTTACTGATTGTACTATAAACGTACAGGCCTAACGGTAAAATCTACAATTCTGATAAATTCTACAATTCTACAAATTTTTACACATCGGAGATGTTATCATAGTGATGTAATTTTAAGTCAAAAAACTGATATCGATGCTGAAAATAGATGTAGGGATAAAGCGTCTATGTATTCATGTAATTTCCTAATTTCTAGCATGAAGAAAGCTTTTAAGTTTAATTAATTTTTTAAATAAATTTCTTTGAATTTATGTAAAATTTGGTTTTGCGTACTTTGCAAACAGATTCATTCCTGCACACCTACATCATCAAAAAACATAGGAAACATTAATATTATTACATAGGATTTGAAGTCACTGACACATTGACTGTACTATCAACGCACAACAGAAACGGTAAAAGCTACGATGCTTCAATTGTCACACACAATTTTATCAATGTAAATCATATGTGTAATGTTGAGTAAGAAACTGAAAATATAAATGTCTTTTATTTGGGAGTTGCGCGCTCTCAAGTTCCGCAAGGGAATGCCTCCGTAAGTTATAATTTTAAAATATACACTAAATAAATGTTTAAGAACGTAGTCGCAGCTAAAATTGTTAACAATACAATTTGTGTGATATTACAAATAAATGTCTTGGTGAATTCAATTTTGCTCTTGCAATTGCTTCCTTCAATGTAGGCTGTGGGGGTTAGAACGTCAGAACGAGGGTGTCCTACGGCCACAGCACCCTCGTTCTGACAAACTAACAAACTGCAACCAAGCTTTCCTTTCGTCTTCCTGACTGGTGTAGTGTGTTCCAAGCGGAGATCTACGCTGTTTGGCAAGCGACCAAGTTGATATGGACACTGGGCGGAAGCCCGAGGGACGTGTCCATCTACGTTGACAACCAATCAGTGATAAAAGCACTCTCATCGAACACTATTAAGAGTAAACTAACCCGAAATACGGTGATGTCACTGAACCTATGCCAACCACACTCTATCAGACTTGTCTGGGTACCAGGGCACATGGGAGTACCAGGTAACGAGGCGGCTGATGAGTGTGCTCGGCTGGGGTCAGCGTCATCAGAAACTCTCGCGGCACGTGCTATCGGAACTTAATTGTTCCATGAGAACGGCGGCTGAGAGACACTGGGCAGCATCATCGGGCTGCGAAGTGTCAAAAGCATAATGGCCAAGATACAACCCGAAGCGAACAACCGAGCTCTTAAACTTTACAAAGAACAAGAACAAGAACAAGTTACATCGGCCGTATAGCCCAACGATACGGTCTCTGCGACTGCCCTGCACTTCTTAGAAAGAGGACTCAATTTCTGGGCAAGCCTTTCTTCGTTGAACTGGGCAGTCTTGGCAATATTCGGCTGGAGAACTTGGCGCTTTTCCTTGACTCTACCGGTTGGTTCCAGAGGCTACAGCAGGCCAACAGGACTGGCCAGTAGCACACAGACATAATAAAACTATCAGAATTTTCCTCCAATATCCCAACAAACCCTCCCAATCTCTTCTATTCCTATAGTTCATACATCACAATGAACCATATGGTCTCCAAGTGCTCTCGACTCCGGTCGAGCCGTCTGCTCAACCTAACCTAACCTAACCTACAGCCCCGTCCGACATCGTTCTTTATGTCAAAGAGGCCAACCAAATCGACACCTGTGCGGGTGAAAGGTCGAGAAAAAGTCGACCGGGCTGTTGGAAGGTCACCCACTGGGTTTCCAATTTGCGGCGATGCCCTCCGCATACCTTGCAGCCGTCAATTGCTGACTTCACTAAATTCCTCAACTTAGGAATCCAGTACTTTGAACGGATCAGACGCATCACTAATTGATTGCGTCCATGGAGAGAGACCTAGTAAGTGAAACGGATCAGGAGGCGAGTGAATGTGCAGTTGGACGGCAAGATAATGGGATGTCGCTCATCGTACGATAATGAGGCGGACGCTCTTGCAAGACCAAAGGAAACCTTTTTTATCAAGGAATGGGTTCAAGTTAGGAATATCGCTTGAACCCTGGATGCGTCGTTGATAATGAAGGGAGTCAAACTCTCTCGGAAATGCCCTTTGTTGGGCTTGGATGGTAAGTTGTTCCTGAGCCTCTGCTAGCTCCTGGCAGCTGAACATTTCAGGAAATGTCGTTTTTGGGTTACGACAGCGCTGCGCAAAACGACACACATACGCGATTATTCTGAGCGCTCGATCAAACTTCGAGAAGCGTTCGAGGAAGTCCTCACAGAGGACCTGTGCACCGTGGCACTTCACCGCGCGGCGCTCGACCTCAGTGTCGAGCCCAACCACTGATGTGGGCCACGGGTTGCTGTAGCCATTCAGGCCCTTGCCACCAGAGACGGCTATCCAGCAGCTCCTGAGGTGAGTCGCCACGGCTGGCCAAGTCGGCAGGATTATGCTCGGAGCGAACATGGTTCCAGGTGCCGTTGACAGAGTGGAGTTTTGACACCCTGTTAGCCACGAAAGTGGTCCATTTGCAAGGCTGCTTGTCTAGCCATGCTAGCACGACAGTGGAGTCAGTCCAGAAGTATACTCTGGACTCTGAAACTGGGAGATTTGGGAGGAGAGTGGCTGACAACTCTGACAGCAAATGGGCCACACACAGCTCAATGATAATTCTCAAGGAACCATTGCCATCGGTGCACAAGTTCTGCCGACAGCGAATCATCCCACCCAAGCTCTTTCATCCATATCTCTTTCATGAAAATCTTGGCCCATATGACCACAGGAGCAAGCCAACCCGCTGGGTTGAAAAGCTTGGCTATCCGGGATAGTACTTCTCTTTTCGTGAAAGATGGTTTGGACACCATCTCGGAGGTGACGAAGAAGAAATCGTCTGTGGTAGCTTGCCATCGAATACCAAGTGTTTTTGCAACACTAGCCTCTTCGATCTCGAGAATATCAACACAAAGCAAGTGGACCTTTGGAACCCATCCCATCCATCCACCCATCACACATCCTTTGTGTTAGAGATCCACTTTCATAAGGGGAACCCGGCACTCTCGAGCGCTGAACCGAGTTCCTCTATAAAAGATAGCGCACGCTGATTTGTGTGAGCACCTGCTAGGACATCATTCACGTACATGTAGTTTGTGATAATGTCGCTATCAAGGGGGTATTGGCTGTGTACATCACGCGCTAGCTGATGCAAAACACGGATAGCCGAGTACGGTGCACAATTCACACCAAAGATGACTGTGTTGAGCTCAAAGTCGCCTAATCTTTCGTCCTTTGTACGAAATAGCAGCCTTTGGAACGGGGTGTGTTTGGGTCTACGAGTATCTGCCGGTACATCTTGGTGATGTCGCCATTGAAGACTACTCGAAAAAACCTCCACTTCAAGATCTGGATGGTTAGATCTGATTGGAGGATGTGCCCCGTGTGCAAGATGTCATTGAGACTCTTGCCGTTGGACGTTGGGCTGGAGGCGGTAAAAACAACGCGGACCGTGGTCGTAGTGTTGTCAGGCTTGAAGACAGCGTGATGCGGAATAGAAGTTGCTGGAGCTAGTCGGGGAGACCTGCGTCATGTGACCCAAGTCTAAATACTCCTGAATCACGGAGTCATACTGCTTTTTTAATGAGGCGTTTCTCTTTAAGCGATTCTCATTTCTCAGGAATTGAGCTAGAGCAGTGGCCCTTGAATGGCCTAGATTCATGTGACTAGGATCGTGAAATGGTAGGGTGACCATATAACGACCACTTGGGGTCCGTTTGGTCGTCATAATGAAGTTTGCCTCACAGGCAATGTCAGACTCTTTCAACGGATTTGCCGGAAGGTCCTCCACCTCCCAAAATTTAAAGAGAAGTTCATCAAGCGTTGGAGCTCGTTCGACGGACAGTCGACCCGAAAAGGACGAAATGGTTTTTGATTGGGACCCAGCCAAATATGGTTTCATGACCTAGAAGCGTTCCACACTGAGTCGATCAGAGCGCGGGCTGCGCATTTGACGCCGTGATGGTAGAAATGAATTACAGCCGTACTTAGCAGCACACCTTGTGTGTTGACTGCATGGAACGTTTGTACATGGGACGCTGACGCTCATTTGCAGAAAGCGTGGACATAAGCGAATGGGATGGTTCTCTCTTGAGCAGAGCTTGCAAGATTGAGTCTTGGATGAGACTCTGTTCTTGAAAGAGTTGACCTTGCGAGCTGGTTTGGAAGCGGCCTGAGCACTTGTACTCGGCTTCACTTCCTCAATCGCTTCGAGGGTG
This sequence comes from Drosophila immigrans, assembly GCA_963583835.1. Lineage (NCBI taxonomy): Eukaryota > Metazoa > Arthropoda > Insecta > Diptera > Drosophilidae > Drosophila > Drosophila immigrans. The sequence goes on from OY757143.1 coordinate 3,892,225, forward strand.
CGATAAAGCTCTAAAAGGAAGGTGCTCCCAGAGAGAAAAGGTCAGCTTCGGCAATTTGGTAGAACACAGGAAAACGAGGATGCAATCCTCACCCATAGGGTAGAAGGGTATTATAACTTAGTGCCAACAGAAAATGTATGTAACAGGCAGAAGGAGACATCTCCGACCCCATAAAGTATATATATTCTTGATCAGCGTCAACAGCCGAGACGATATAGCCATGTCCCTACGCAGATCAAGTTTATTTCAAAATAAGCATTAATCTAGAAAAAGTCAAGTTTTTTTTATGTAAATCGCGTATAACTCCAAAAGTTCTTTGTGTAATGGTAACCCATCTGCGCTTGACACTCTTAATATACCCTGTAATTTGGGTACAAATCGGATAAATAGAACAAAAGTTATTCGTGAAATTATTTATCAAAATTTTTGTGCCCAGTGCATATGGACGTTTTAAGTGTGTGAATGACCTAGAGATATCAAATTTGGTGACAGTATTCGTGTAGGTCTTACGCAGATCAAGTTTGTTTTAGATTTTTGCCACGCCCCTTTCCGCCTCCAAAAACTGTAAAAGCCGTAATAATAGACCTAGAGCATTGGTATGCATAATAACAATGATAGTTTGAATGACTCCTGTGAATTTGGTTGAGATCGAATAAAAATCGAGTTATTAAAGAATCAATTTTGTATGCAAAATTCACTTGCTGCTGCTCGCGCTTTGTTTGTTTAGTTGACAGTGTGACCATGTCGGTGTTGTGGATTTTTACCCGCTATTTTCAAATATATACAAACAAAATACATGTTTCAGTATATTTTTGGTATATTTGTTGTTAAAATATCATTTAAATTTTTTTTTTCTCTCGAAATGGGTTGCGGGTATCATACGGTCGAGCACTCTCGACTGTAGCTTTCTTACTTGTTTTATTTTGTAAACACTAAGCGTAAGTCTTATCTTACGAAAATTCGAAAGCAAATGGTCAGGCGATCGCTGATCTATTTGCTTCTTTTTTTCAAACTACTTATTATTCTTCTTCCTACTCTAACGCGCCCTATCCTTACATCCTGTCTCGGTCGAATTGTATCTTCAGTCCCTTAATGAGTGAGGAGTCTCAGATTCGATATCTTCAAATGGTTAAGCCGGTGTTTTCGCCCGGTCCGGATGGAGTTCCTGGCTGTGTATTTCGGTACGGAGCCGAGGCTTTATGCAGACCGTTGCTGAAATTATTTGAGTTTCCCAGGGTAGCCATCTTGGTCCCTTACTTTTCACGTTGTTCATAAATGATCTACCTACTGTTTTGACGCAATCTCGCGTACTAATGTATGCAGATGATGTTAAAATATGCCTGCAGTACAGGGATTGGCCATGCCATATCAAGTTGCAGAGAGATCTTGACTCTTTTCAGTCATGGTGCAAAGTGAACTTGTTCAATTTCAACTGCTCCAAATGTGTTGTAATGTCCTTCTGTAGAGTTAATCCACATTTGGCCTCTTACTTACTGAACGGTAGCGATCTAAAAAGAATTACAGCTGTTGATGATCTAGGTATTCTCTTAGATCATAAACTTAAATTTTCTGAACACTTTTTAGAACGGTCAATAAAGCTATATCTGTTCTCGGTTTCATTAAGAGGAGGTCAAAGGAATTTGATGACTCTTATATTACAAAGACCCTTTATACTTCACTTGTTCATCAGATTCTGTTCGTGTGTAAAATTTGTTTATTCCTATTTTCTATTTTATGCTATTCGCGTTTTTTTTTCTTTGTTTGCCCGAATCTATCCCGTCCAAACGCGAATCGTGTCGTTCCTCCTGCGACGGTGCCACTCGGTCTGTTGGGCGGGAGGAGGGTTTATTGGGATCCGCGCGGAACAAGCATTGGCTTGGTATCGCTTGGGCCACTTGAATGTGCATACTATGTACGTCAACGTCCAACATTTGGTAAAAAAAAAAACAAAGAATACGACTATATAAGTCAGAAAATAAAAAAAAAGAGGAAGACGATAAACGGTGAATGACTCGTACATGCTGTGCCCAAAAAAAAAAAAAAAACAAAAAAAAGAATAAATATAACTTGGAGAACGAGAAAAAAAACCAAATTACAAATTTTATTATTTTTTTTTTATAAATGAAAGAAATGAAAGCAATTATCGTTAAGGCGGACCAGTACCGTGTAAACACTGCGATAGGTGTTGCCCGATAGTTTACAAAGAACCTGTGTTCACGAACTGGCACCACTGGTGAAAAATATCTGATCGCCACTAACGAAAACGGCGGCACAACAAAAGTAGTGAAATTATAATTTAATATAATATAAACGTTTGAGGCTGCAGATCAATATAGTGGCAACGGACAAATAAAACGATGGCAACAAATACAAAAATAACAAGTAAGAAAGCTACAGTCGAGAGTGCTCGACCGTATGATACCCGCAACCCATTTCGAGAAAAAACAAAAAAATTAAATTATATTTAAACAAAAACATACCAAATATACTAAAACTTGTTTTTTTGTATGTATATATTTGAAAATAGCGGGTAAAATACCGCAACACCTTTATGGTCACACTGTCAACTAAACAAACAAAGCGCGGGCAGATGCAAGTGAATTTTGCATATAAAATTGATTCTTTAATAACTTGTTTTTTATTCGATTTCAATCAAATTCACAGAAATCATTGAGAATATAATTATTATTATGCATACCAAAATTCAATGCTCTAGGTCTATTATTACGGCTTTTACAGTCTTTTGGGGGCGGAAAGGGGCGTGGCATCCAACTTTTGAAATAAACTTGATCTGCGTAGGACATATAGGAGTACTGTCCCCAAATTTGGTAGCTCTAGCTCTTATAGTCTCTGAGATCTAGGTGTTCATACAGACGGACAGACGGACAGACGGACATGGCTATATCGTCTCGGCTGTTGACACTGATCAAGAATATATATAGTTTATGTGGTCGGAGATGCCTCCTTCTGCCTGTTACATACATTTTCTGTTGGCACTAAGTCATAATACCCTTCTACCCTATGGGTAGCGGGTATAAAAACAGTGGAAACTAATATTGCACAAGTGAGTGTGTGTGTCTAAGTGCGGATCTTAACAGCTGTGCGAAAGCTGCAAGTGCAGTTGTTGGCACAACACACAAGTGTACACAAAATTGACCACTCAAAACGGATTTTTGGGAAAAATAATAATATTAGTGTAAATATGTATGTGAGTGGTCAAAAAAAGTGCTTGCGCATATGTATGTATGTGCATGTGGCTGCTTTTGGTCAACTACTCACACTCATGGAATTTTGGGTTGGAATTTTGGGTTTACACGCGTCTGGATTGCGGACACAGGCAATGGTAAATATTATTTTTTATAGCAAATAAAACTAGCGATCATAAAGAAATTGAAAAAAGTTCTAACTGTAGAGTCGGCAGAAGTAGACCAAGCATATTGCGGACTTTACGGACAGTAGGTAAGGATTTTTTTTCTCTTTTAATTTGGTATGAATAGTTTGCACTTATCTTGCTTATATTTTGTAGGTGCCGGAACGGTGGAGATTTCTTCAAATCCGGCTCGAAACACCAAATGGTGTGGTGGGCAAGATCCATGTAAATTATAAGTCTTTGGGGTCTGGTGAGTTTTGAGTTTAATCGGTTTTTTTATTCACTGCGAAACTTTATACAACGCGAAACGTGACCGTCTAGTTGGGTAAATTTTTAGTAACTGCCTGGATGGGACTTGGATCGTTCTTTTTGAACCTCGACTCCATTACAGTGCAGAGTTCTGGAGTCCACCACGTGTTGCGGTTTGACTTGGGTGGACGGCTGATTCGACGGGATTTGAGAAGGCCTTGCATGCTATGGCTTCATCAATATAACAGGTATTATAACTTAGTGCCAGTGTATTGTATATTATGGTTTATTGAGCGTAGTTATATATTCTGCACCAAATATACTCTTCACTATATTTGTAAAATATTCGTGGATGAGTTTTGCATTCTTACAAAACTGGTTGCGGGAATCTCAGAGTCGAGCGGTCTCGACTGTAGCTTTCTTGTTTCAACGACGGTAAATGCCAGAAACTGAACTTTATTATTTTATAATTGTCTTTAAATCGTAAGAAGTTTGGATCATGTATTTAAAATTTATTGGAATCGATAAAGTAACCTTTGAAATCTACGTTTTATAACTCCATGTAAATGTTGTCCGAGAATCCGATTTAAATTGTCAATTCGGTTCTATTTCGGCCTGTATTTCACGAATTACTCCGGATGATTACATGATCTTGGCGGCCAACTCACGGGGCAATTTGAGAGATAAGCTGCTCACACGAATTTGAATACAAAATTTAAACAATTTGCAATCGTTGCTGGTTTGTAAGTCTTTCCATGATGTAATGACAGAATATTCTGAAAACTCTTCACTTTACATGATGACGTTTAGAGACAAATTACACACCAATGCCCCTATAAAAATGGCGTAATATTCTTTGGAGGTAGATTTGACAATTGCAGTGTAGATCCAATGAAGGATGTAATGCCTTCTTCATCTTTTCCTCCGAGTTTCTCCTCGAGGAGAGTTTAGAGTCCTGGATTACACCAAGGTATTTTGCCTCTTTGGCAAGCTTGAGCTCAGTTCCTTCCAGTGTCGGAAGCTTGAAACTTGGTATCTTGTATCTTCGTGTTAATAGAACCAGTTCAGTCTTTAGTGGTTTGGCCCCAAGACCGTTGTGTTCTGCACATCGCAGAGTTTCGCTTAATGCGGCATTCAGTAGATCACTGACTGTTGGCAGGAATCTGCTAGTTACCATCATCCGCATAAGCAGTTACTCTGCAGACCTTGTTATTCAGTTTGAGAAGAGGGTCATTTAGGACAAGATTCCATAACAAGGGAGACATGACACCCCCTTGCGGGGTGCGCATGGTCGCCCTTCTCCTGATGTACGCATACCTTCTGTAACATGACCGGTCTGATGTCATCCGATCCTGCTGATTTGAAGGGGTGGAAGGATTTGCTACCCTTGATTTTTTTTGTGTATTTACAACTTCGTCGATTAGGGCTCGACTCTCGTAAGGCACGCTTTCCTCAGGCTCGCAACTGATGTGAGAGGTGGTAATCTCATTCTCTTCTTTAGCTTCTAAGCAGCCTGGAAAGTGTGCGTTCATGAGGAGTTGTAGAGATTCCTGACTGTCTTTGGCGAATGTGCCATCTAGGTTACTGGGCAGCCCCGGTGTGGCTGGATCTTTCGTCAGCAACCTTCGAAGTCTGGACGCTTCAGTGGTGTTGGTAAGCTCCTCGCAAAATTTAGTCCACGAATCTCTTTTTCTCTAATTTCCTTTTTGAAGATCTTGAGACCGTGATGGTAGGCATTCTAGTCTACCTGGCAGTTTCCATCTTTAGCTGTATTTTAAAGTCTTCTCGTTTCTTTCCGTATCTGGCAGAGTTCTGGAGTCCACCACGTGTTGCGGTTTGACTTTGCTGGACGGCTGATTAGTCGGGACTTGAGAAGGCCTTGCATAGAGTCTCAGTAAAAGTTTGGGTCGATATCTCCAATTTGTCTGGGAAGTCTAGCCTTCCCACTGGGTGGTAAGGAATAGATACCCTAACAATTTTTGAGAATTTGACCAAGTTTATCCTTCGTGGTTTCCTGAAGGCCAACTTTGTCGCTCTGGACCATCCAACTTCGAACATTATCCTGTAATGATCCGAGCATTCCGTGGATACGTGCCAGTCTTCTACGGAGAGAGAGTGGATGTTAGTCGCTAGGGTTAATTCTATAACCTCTGCTCGGTTCTTGTTGCGGAAGGTGGGGTGGCTACCCCGGTTACACGCATTAAGATTTGTAAGCATCACAAATTCAAGCAGCGACTCTCCTCTCTTTGCTCCCCCAAAAAGTATTGTGGGCATTAGCATCACACCCAAGGATTAGATCCATGCCCTCTTTCTGCGCATGCTGGATTAGGGCTTGGATGCTTTCCGATTGTGAATCCTTTTCTTCGTACGGGAGATATGCTGAGGCTAGGTAAAGACTGGGTCCGTTCCTACGCTCGCATAGCGCTATCTTCAAGTCCCTGTTGCTGCAACGGGAAGAGAAGAGCACATTAAGCCCGGGTCTTACCACGATACAGATTCTGGACTTACCCACAGTTGTCGGGACAAGGAGATGGTATCCGAAGGCACCCAAACCACTAACCCTTTCACCTAGCATCCAGGGTTCTTGGATGAGAGCCACATCCACCCTCTTCTTGTACATCCACCGTAGTAGGTCTATGGAAGGAACCCTGGAGTGGTGCAGATTAATCAACACTACCCGAATTCTCTCCGGTCGACCTAACATCTCTGCTCCTCCAGGAATGATTGCCCAAACGCAACCCATTCCCATCTTCAGTCGTCCTTGTTTGAACTCCGGACCAATACTGATCCAGAGATCCTTGTCGCTTTCTTTGTCTCGGGCTAGACCTCTTTTGATCGTACGCTGTGGGGCAGTCCGCATTCTGGCTCTTGATCAGTACAAGGGTGGTTCGGTCTTCCCGAATACGAGGTGGGATCCAGACCTTAATGATCGCTCGCTATGAATTTTTGTCTAAAGGGACGACATCAATCTTCAGTTTTTTCTCGCGCTTGTTCAACGACTCTGGATTGCGGCCTTCCAGTCCCTTCAGGCATTTTAGAGAACTCTTGTACCCTGAGCGTTGTTTGCGCTTGGGGTTACTTTGTCTTCGTCCGTGCTCAATGACTCATCCAACGGCATCTTCGCTAACGCAAACGCTAGTTCGGTTTCCGTCATTGATGAGCCTGTGAACACAACACCGTGGTAGTTGGTTCCAGGTCCTCACCTTGACTCATCTTCAGTCGTCTTCATTATGAACCCGAGGATTCGGGACGAATTTAATACTCGCTGCCAAGTACCTCTGACGGTTCTCGGCTTTCGAGATTAGATCTAAAAGGCTTCGGCCCAGTCCCTTAGATAAAAACTGTAAAGTTTCATGAGCGAGGAAGTGATTCTGACATCTCTCGGTCGCCGAGGCAGTGCTGTATCCATTGCCCAGCCGGCACCCCGTGGAGGGTTTCAGTCAGAGGGTTTTTCCCAGTACCACATAGTACAAACTTTTCCGTTACTCATAGAGTAGAAGGGTATTATAACTTAGTGCCAACAGAAAATATATGTAACAGGCAGAAAGAGGCATCTTCGACTTAAATTATTCTTGTATATTCTGGATCAGTGTCATCAGCCGAGACGATATAGTCATGGCGGTCTTTCCGTCCTTATGAACATATAGATCTCAAAGATTATGCATATTATCAGATGCATTTGCATGTTATTAGTTCCTTTTGCTGACAGTGTATTTTATATTATGGTTTATTTAGCGTAATTGTATATTCTGGATCAAATATACTCTTCACTATATTTGAAAAATATTCGTGGATGAGTTTTGCATTCTTACAAAACTGGTTGCGGGAATCTCAGAGTCGAGCGGTCTCGACTGTAGCTTTCTTGTTTCAACGACGGTAAATGCCAGAAACTGAACTTTATTATTTTATAAGCCACTTTGTTTGGATCATGTATTCAAAATTAATGGAATGGAAAAATAAACTTTTGAAATCTACGTTTTATAACTTCATGTAAATGTTGTCCGAAGATCCGATTTAAATGGTCAATTCGGTTCTATTTCGGCCTGTATTTCACGAATTACTCCGGATAAGTTTTCTGTAAGGCGTTAAGTTACATGATCTTGGCGGCCAACTCACAGGGCCATTTAAGAGATAAGCTGCTCACACGAATTTGAATACAAAACTTAAAGAATTTGCAATCGTTGCTGGGTTGTAAGTCTTTCCATGATGAAATGACAGAGTATACTATAAACTCTTCACTTTACCTGATAACGTTTGGAGACAAATTACACACCAGTGCTATTTTTTTTTTTTTAACTTTTGGAGTTGGACATACAGACGGACAGACGGACATGGCTATATCGTCTTGGCTGTTGACACTGATCAAGAATATATATGCTCTATGGGGTCGGAGATGCATCCTTCTGCCTGTTACATACATTTTCTGTTGGCACTAAGTTATAATACCCTTCTACCCTATGAGCAGCGGGTATAAATACAAGTTTCAGTATATTCTTTGGTATATGTTTTGTTAAAATATCATTTAAGTTTTTTGTTTTCTCTCAAAATGTGTTGCGGGTATCATTAGGTTGAGCACTCTCGACTGTGGCAAAAATCTAAAACAAACTTGATCTACATAAGGAATGCAGGAACCTATGTACCAAATTTGGTGTTTCTATGTCTTATAGTCTCAGAGATATAGGTGTTTATACGGACAGACAGACGGACAGACGGACATGGCTATATCGTCTTGGCTGTTGTCACTGATCAAGAATATATATGCTCTATGGGGTCGGAGATGCATCCTTCTGCCTGTTACATACATTTTCTGTTGGCACTAAGTTATAATACTCTTCTACCCTATAGGTAGCGGGTATAAAAATAAATGAAATGCCAAGCATTACTCTACGGTTAGATAAAGAAGATAGGTTTATTAAATTAAGTCTACTACTATATGACGGCAATCTCACTTCATCATTCCAGTTCAAGCCATGCAAAGCAAATAAGAGAAATTGCTTTTGAACAGATTCAATGCGATCGTGGTGCACAGAATACTGTGGAGACCATACGCACGAACAATATTCCAGAATCGGACGAACAAGTAAAGTAGAAAGGGTCTAAGTAATATAAGGGTCATCAAATTCCTTTGACCACCTCTTAATGAAACCGAGAACAGACATAGCTTTATTGACCGTTCTAGAAATGTGGTCAGAAAATTTAAGTTTATGATCTAAGAGAATACCGTTACCGTTCAGTAAGTAAGAGGCCAAATGTGGATTAACTCTAAAGAAGGAGATCACAACACATTTAGAACAGTTAAAATTTAACAAGTTCACTTTGCACCATGACTGAAAAGAGCCAAGATCTCTCTGCAACTTGATATGGAATGGCCAATCCCAGTACTGCAGGCACATTTTAACATCATCATCATAACCGGTCATCATTTAAAGATATCGAATCAGAGACTCCTCACTCATTGAGGGACTGAAGATACAATTCGACCGAGACAGACTGTAAGGATAGGGCGAATTAGAGTAGGAAGAAGAATAAGTAGTTTGAAAAAAAGAAGCAAATGGATCAGCGATCGCCTGACCAGAATTTGCTTTCGAATTTTCGTAAGATAGACAAGGAGGATAAGAGGAAAACTTACGCTTAGTGTTTACAAAATTAAAAAACTTTCTTGGGTTTTCAGAGAAGCTAACCCGACAGCGAGCCAAGTAATTTTTATAGCACACAGCGTTAAGCTCGATAAAATTAGACCGAGCAATTATATATTGCGAAAAAGATAGTGTAGAGCCTGGGCTGGCGAAAATCCTCTGACTGAACCCTCCACGAGGGTGCCGGCTGGGCAATGGATACTGCAACGTCTCGGGCGACCGAGAGATGTCAGCATCACTTGCTCGCTCATGAGACCTTGCAGTTTCTAGCTAAGGGACTGGGTCCAAGCTTTTTAGATTTATTCTGGAAAGCTGAGGTCCAGGACCATGGTCAGAGGTACTTGGCAGCAAGTATGAAATGTACCATGAATCCTTGGATTCATCATGGAGGATGTTATAGAGGCGTCAACTCGGGCTGGGATGTCAGCCCAAACGTCGGTGGGAAGTGTGACCGAGAGAAATCCTCTCTGCGTGTCGCCAGTGGTCACGACGGTGGAGTGGACAAACTCCATCGACAGGAGGGTGTGGACCTGGAAACAACTGCCACGGAGTCGGAGTCTTTGCTTACAGGCTCATCGATAACGGAGTCCGAGCTGGCGCTTGCGCTAGCGAGGATGCCGTTGGATGAGTCATCGAGCACTGATGAAGACGAAGTGACTGTAGTCCAGGGACCATCCAACAAGGAAGGCGCAAACCTCAAGCGCAAACAACGCTCAGGGTATAAGAGCTCTCTCAAGTTCCTTAAGGGACTGGAAGGCCGCAAACCAGAGTCGTTGAACGACCGTGAGAGGAAACTGCGCAAGAAACACGAATACAACGTGCGGCGGTACCTGAGACTCGCTGGCGTGACTGGCAACACTCAGTCCGCTGAACCGAGTATGAGTGCACGGTGCCAGGGTGACAAGGGGTTTCAGGCAGTAGCCGTAGCCAACCCGACGGAGGAAGTCAAACCTTCCACGTCGAAGTTGGTGGAACCAAAGAAACCCAAGTCACCCTTAGAAGGAAAAAAGCGTGCACCAGGTATGCTTGCTAAAACCACACCTCCTGGAAAGGAGAGAACGGTGAGCAAGCTACCGAAAAAGGTCAACCCACCTGTCAGCAAGAGGCAGAGGTCAGACGACTCGGCGAAGGCTTCGGAGATTAAGCGGGTGTGTCCAGGGGACATCCTGGCCAGCTTAAGCACGAAGGCGGAGCTACAGGTAGCCATAATCGACAGAAGCAACCCGGATGGGAAGCTCTCTGTTGATAGCTGGCTTATCCTGGAAGGGTTAATCGACCAGGGGATTGCTGATGCCATCACTCGACCGCAGAATCCGTTCGTGGCAGAGTTTGATGGCATCAACTGGTACAAGGGTGTCCAAGTGGTGGCATGTGCCAACGAGGAATTCCTGCGATTCCTCAAAGACACACTGCTGAAGCTGGAAGCGCCGTGGCCAGGAGCAAGAATTGACGTCGTCACTGTAGACCAAATTCCTGATCATTAAAGTCTGGATCCCACCTCCCATCAGGGAGGATCGAACCACCCTTATATTGATCAAAAGCCAGAATGCGGACTGTCACACAGCGGACTGGACGATCAAACGAGGTCTCGCCGGAGACAAAGGAAACGGCAAGGATCTCTGAATCAGTATTGGTCCAGAGTCCAAGAGCCTACTCCTTAGTAAGCAAGGCCGGCTGAAGATGGGAATGGGTTGCGTTCGGGCAATCGTTCCTGGAGGCGCTGGGCGCGAAGATGCTAGGTCGACCGGAAAGAATTCGGGTAGTGCAGATTAATCTGCACCACTCTAGGGTTCCTTCCATAGACCTACTACGGTGGATGTACAAGAAGAGGGTGGATGTGGCTCTCATCCAAGAACCCTGGATGCTAGGTGAAAGGGTAAGTGGTTTGGGTACCTTCGGATACCATCTCCTTGTCCCGAAAACTGTGGGTAAGTCCAGAACCTGTATTGTGGTAAGAACCGGACTTAATGTGCTCTTCTCTTCCAGTTACAGCAACAGGGACTTGACGGTAGCGCTATGCGAGCGTAGGAACGGACCCAGTCTTTACCTAGCCTCAGCATATCTCCCGTACGAAGAAAAGGATCCACCGTCGGAAAGTATTCGAGCCCTCATGCAGCATGCGCAGAAAGAGGGCACAGATCTAATCCTTGGGTGTGATGCTAATGCCCACAATACCTTTTGGGGGAGCAAAGACACCAACGAGAGAGGGGAGACGCTGCTTGAATTCGTGATGCTCACCAATCTTAATGTGTGTAATCGGGGTAGCCACCCCACCTTCCGCAATAAGAACCGAGCTGATGTTATAGATTTAACTCTAGCGACTAACAGCGACTCCCTCTCCGTAGAAGACTGGCACGTATCCACGGAATGCTCCTTTTCGGATCATTACAGGATAGTGTTCGAAGTTGGATGGTCCAGAGAGGCAAAGGCGCCCTTCAGGAACCCACGAAAGGCAAACTGGGTCAAATACTCAAAGCTTGTTATGGAATCTATTCCCAACCACCCAGTGGGAAGGCTAGACAATCCAGACAAGTTGGAGGAATCGACCCAGAATGTCACAGATACTCCATGTAAGTCCTTCATCAAATCCTGTCCAATCAGCCGTCCACCGAAGTCAAACCGCAACAAGTGGTGGACTCCGGAACTCGACCAGATACGAAAGGAAACGAGAAAGCTTTACAACAGAGCAAAAGACGGAAACTGCCAGGTAGACTGGAATGCCTACCATACCAGTTTCAAGACCTTCAAGAAGGAAATCAGAAGGGCAAAAAGAGACTCATGGTCTAAATTTTGCGAGGAACTAACCAACACCACTGAAGCGTCCAGACTTCGAAGGTTGTTGGCGAAAGATCCAGCCACACCGGGGCTGCTTTGCAACCTGGATGGCACATTCGCTAAAAATAGTCAGGAGTCTCTGCAACTCCTCATGAACGCACACTTTCCAGGCTGCACACGAGCTGAAGACGAGAATAGGATCCCCACCTCTCACATTAGCGGCGAGCCGGAGGGAAACGCGCTTCATGAGAGTCAAGTCCTAATTGACGAAATTGTCAACACTGAGAAGATAATCTGGGCTATCAAGTCGTACCACCCCTACAAATCAGCAGGACCGGATGACATCAGACCAGTCATGTTACAGATGGTATGCGTACATCTGTCGCAATGGCTATTAGAAATCTTCAGGGGATGTCTCCTTACAGGATACATTCCAAAAACCTGGAGAGAAGTGAGGGTGGCATTCATTCCCAAAGCAGGAAAGATAAACCACTGCTCAGCAAAAGACTATAGGCCCAAAAATCTCTCATCGTTTTTATTGAAAACATTAGAGAGATTTCTGGACCTTCGTCTCAGAAGTAAGCTAACACCTCACACATTTAGCAAGTCCCAACACGCCTACCTCAAAGGTAGATCAGTAGAGACGGCTCTGCACGAGGTGGTTAGCACAATTGAAGGCACACTGCAAAGGAAGGATTTTACGTTAGCGGCATTTCTCGACATAGAGGGTGCCTTTAAAAATGTCAGGATCGAGTCTATAACGGCAGCACTTGTCAACATAGGCTCACACCCGACAATCACTCGATAGCTTAGCAACAGGCTTCGCCAAAGAATGATTAACGCCCAACTTTACGCTTCGACTATCAGGAGAAGGGCAACCAGGGGCACCCCGCAAGGCGGTGTGATATCCCCCTTGTTGTGGAACATTGTCCTTAATGACCTTCTTCTCAAACTGAAGTATAAGGGCTGCAGAGTGACTGCTTATGCGGACGACCTGGTTCTAATGGTAACTGGCAGATTCCTGCCAACAGTCAGTGAGGTACTGAACGTCGCACTGAGCGAAACTCTGCGATGGACAGAAGACAACGGTCTTGGGGCCAACCCACAAAAGACCGAACACGGGACACACCGACTCCTATCTAAACAATCTCCGCAAAGTTCAGAGACTAGCATGCTTGGGAATAACAAGATGTATTCGTTCTACCCCCCAAGCAGCGCTGGATGTAATGTTAAATCTGGAGCCCATCGGAGTCTTCCTCAAGCACGCGGCAGCAAGGAGTGCGGTCAGGCTTCACGCCCAATGCCTCCTTAAGCCTGGTGCAGGTCACAACTCCATTCTACGTACAGTAGAATTGACTGTGGCTGAGAACGACTACTGGGTACCAGAACATAAGTGGGATGACAGGTTTACAGCTGAATTCCCTGACAGATCCGATTGGCAACAGGAATCTCCTTTGAGGCAGAATGAGTTGTCAATCTACACAGACGGATCAAAGACGACAGAAGGCACTGGATCGGGGGTCTTCTCCGAAGACCTTGCAACCAAGCTTTCCTTTCGTCTTCCTGACTGGTGTAGTGTGTTCCAAGCGGAGATTTACGCTGTTTGGCAAGCGACCAAGTTGATACGGACGCTGGGTGGGAGCCCGAGGGACGTGTACATCTATGTCGACAGCCAATCAGCGATAAAAACACTCGCATCGAACACCATTAAGCGTAAACTAACCCGAGACACAGTGATGTCACTGAACCTATGCCAACCACACTCTATCTGACTTGGCTGGGTACCTGGGCACATGGGAGTACCAGGTAACGAGGCGGCTGATGAATGTGCTCGGCTGGGATCAGCGTCATCAGAAACTCTCGCGGCGAACGATATAAAGAGACCTATTCAGCACGTTGTATCGGAACTTAATTGTTCCATGAGAACGGCGGCTGAGAGACACTGGGCAGCATCATCGGGCTGCGAGGTGTCAAAAGCACTCTGGCCAAGATACAGTCCCAAGTGAACAACCGAGTTCTTAAACTTTGAAAAGAACAAGATGAGGTTACTGACAGGAGTCTTAACGGGACACTGCTACATCGGTTGTATGGCTCAACGGTACGGTGGACCTCAACAGGACTTCTGTCGCAGCTGCGGGGACGAAGAGGAAACCGAGAGTATCCAGCATCTTCTCTGCGACTGCCCTGCACTTCTTAGAAAGCGGACCCAATTTCTGGGCAAGCCTTTCTTTGCGGAACTGGGCAGTCTGGGGAATATTCGGCTGGAGAACATGGCGCTTTTCCTCGACTCTACTGGCTGGTTCCAGAGGCTACCGCAGCCCAACAGAACTGGCCAGTAGCACGTAGACAAAATAATACAATCAGAGCCTTTCCTCCAATATCCCGACAAACCCTCCCAATCCCTTCTACTCCTACAGTTCACACAGATCAGGCATCACAATGGACCATATGGTCTCCGGGTGCTCTCGACTCCGGTCGAGCTGCCTGCTCAACCTAACCTAACCTAACCTAGGGTAGAGCCTGAAATTTTAAATTTTTTTAAAGTCTAGACTTAAAGATTTTAAGGATACAAAGTTGCTTACAAAACCAAGGAGGCTTATTAGACCTATTCGGAAAATAAGAATGAATACTGGCATCGAAGCAAAGATTTAATTTATTAAAGAACAAATTGACGGCGGCACTTATATCAGTGCAGGAATACAAATTAGACCAATCAATTCCATTAAGAAGTTGTATTAATTTGGGAAAGTTTGCCTCTCGAAAGCAACGAACTCGATCGGCAGGTATATCAGAATTAGCGAGTACAGATCTGCTGAGTTCGATCCTTAACTCCAGAGTTGGATGATAAGGGTCTTCAGGAGATGTAAGGGGTTCCGATCTAGATAGAACTACGCTGGTAGGTTCAGAGACAAAGCATAGATCTAATTGCCGGCAAAGAGAATTTCGTATATTGTTAATTTGACCCAAAGATAATTCATGTAAACCATCAATAAAGTCATGTCGGTTCGATGGAATAAGAAAACAGAAGTTATCACAAGGATACCAAGCTGTTCCAGGAAGGTTAAAATCT